>VWZN01014227.1:206555-228126 GCA_013396955.1 Regulus satrapa
TTTTTTTTTTTTTTTTCTGATCAGGGTTTGATCCCAGGTGGGATTCTTTTTTGTTTGTTTGTTGTTACCAGTTTTTATTGCCTTTCAGTTTGTTAGTTTATTCTACTGTGTTTTTGTGGTTGTAAGTTTTTCCTTACTAACATATAAAATTGCCCAGAATGGGATATCAGAGAGACACTTCAAGTGAGAGGGCTGCTATGTGCATTTATGGCTGAGTGCTACCAGAAGAAAACAAAAAGAGCCAGACCTGGTGAAACATCACATCTGTGCATGTGAAAGATCTTCAGAAACATGCTAAGGGTAGATATGGATGACTGGTAGCATCTGCAGTTGGAAGAGGTGCAGCTCTCAGTTAATACTGAATTCCATTTTATTACATGACACTGACATCTGTTTTACTCATTCCTGATCCCTCAGACAATTCAAGGACAGGATTAACGAAGTCTGATATAACTTTGATTTTTTTTTTTTTTTTAATGCCAAGATGTGAAGAATGTAAGGAATGACTTCTGCAGAAAATCACATGGGAAGAGGAAGAAGGAAGAGGTAAAAGAGTGACACAAAACTGCTGAACTACATGGACTCCCTTGCCTAGTGATTGACTATAGATTTTAAAATGGAAAAATCCTGAACAATGCTGAAAATTGGGTCAGTGTTATATGGAGGTAAAAACCAGATATAAAAAAACCCCCAAGCTCATACTGACCAAAAAACAATGCAATCTCCTCAGTCCCTGTTGGGCCTGAGATATCTGGGTGTTTCAGACAGCTGTGACTGATGAGGCGCCCATCTGTGATGAGCTAAGGATGGGATGTGAGCCTTGGAGTCAAAATGGAATTGCCTACTTTTGACCAAAATGTACTTTATAGGCAGCTGTGCTTTGAGTGCCAACTATCTGTTTTCTTTTGGCACTTGAAATAACAATCTTGGATAACCTCCCTTTGGAGGTTTACTTCCAGTTACAGATATTACAGAAGATTATTCCATTTCATAGAAAAAAAGATGAAAATTAGAGAGAACATGCTCATCTTTTGCCAGACTTGCAAGATATATTTTCCCCCTACATATTTAGTGGTTTGAGTAATTATTTTCTTAATTAGGAGTCTTGTCAAAGCACATTATGGTGACTGATTTCACTGTTTTTCCTAGCAGTTTCTGATTACTGATTATGTTACTGAAAAATATTAATCTATAATTAATGACAGTAATTTCTTAGACATCATAATCAGCCTAAATGCTATTGCCTACCTAAGTATTTTACAGCTCTCCTAGGGAAAAGAAAATTAAAAAATACAATTTTTTTTTCTGTTTACAGTTGAAATTTGAGTTCAGAAAATGGAGTTGTTCTGTGTTTGTACATTAGGAACTTAAAAGGCAAAAGATGATGAAAACATGCATATCTACCTGTGCAATCCCTGGATGATGGTGTCTAAAATACTAAGTGCAAAAACACACCTTTGCACTCCTGTGAAACTTTCAACTGAGGTTTGTAAAGCATGCTGCAATCAGTGTTTTAATCTCAAAATAATTTTGATGTGTAACTTCTCACTCCACAGTTGGAGAGACTGAAGCACACAAGAAAATTATGGCCATTTTCCACAGCTACATTCTGAACTGTCTGAGAAAATTGCAAACCAAATCTGCCAGTCTTTTCCCCTTTTCTGGACTTTACCCTTAGACACCCCTCATTGCATCCCATATGCTCCAGGACATGGCTGGCTTGTGCCTTTTTTTTGCATCATTGTAGCAAGAAGGAAAATGCTACTGGTTCCAGTACTAGACCCAAAATTGCTGGAAGTTTTTGTGCTCAGTCTGCTGCTGACACTTTCCAGAGTTCAGGAAAGGGAGAATCTTCTTTAACTCAGAGAGGAGAGCTCACATGGGTGACTGCACATTGTTTCTAATGCAAATCAGTGTGATGAGAGTTCAATTAAATATAATGGTTTTGTATAGGATGTCTTGAAAAAATTCAAAGTCTGGGTTTTTTTTGTTTTTTTGTTTTTTTTTTGGAGAAGGGGAAAATACAGAATGAATTTAATGTACAGACTAGTATCTGGTGCAAGATTTGTGTTCAAATATGCATTTCACTTGGTTTTCTTTTACCTTATCAATAACATTTATAATTTTCTTGTCAAGGGATAACCTTAGTGTTAATGCTGTGTTATTTGAAATCCTTGATGCAAGACAGAATCTTTCCAGTGTAGCTATTCTGTACCAGTTTACCAAAGCAACTTTAAGTATCCAAGGATATCTATTTCTTGGTCATTTTAATACCAGTTATCTGCAGCTTCCATTCTCTGCTAACACATGTTTGGTTACTAGTGTTCAATATTATGCAATAAGACAGTGAGTCCCCAGAACTCCCTGTCAGGAACAGAAAGTACTCTAAGATCACTTTCATATTTTCTGGCATTCAGCAACGGCTAAATCTCCAAAAACTTTGTACGTCCATTTAATTTAAACTCAATATCCAGAACTCAGATTTCTAGAGCTAAGTTTTCTCAAACTCAAAACTAGACTAGTTATATAGTGAGCTGCATCTCTTTGTAATACCTACATGCAGACTCTGGTGCCAAGGACTGGTTTTGAAATAAAATAAGGATTATCTAAGGTGTTCAAATTTACGTTGTTTATAATATTTCTCAGGAAGACAACTGAATAGAAAGAACTTCATTTGAAGTGTGGTTGAAGAAACCTTTAAAGTGTTGGAAACCTTCCTGTTATCTGTTATACACTAGTCACCCATGTCAACTGGGAAGAGCACAGGCTGCAAAAGAAGATTTTTAGTAACAACTTCAGTGATATCAAGTATTAGGAAAACATGAATTGCTCCATTTTGCAAGAGTAGAACAATATATTTTGACTGATTTTATCTCCTTTGCATACACAGTATAATATATTATCTTGAATGCTTAAGTATAAATAAATCAGTTCTTCATCCTGGCTTATTGACATTTTGACACTTCCACAAAGAAAACAAAAAAAGAAAAAAAAAAAAAAGAAAAAAGCCTCACTGAGGCAATTACATTCAAAATTCTGTGTCGCACATATTTTAATTCTTCTAATGGAACATAATTAAACACAAATTAAAATTTCTTCATGGTTTTGCAATGATAACATTTAAAGTCTGTGTCATTCCCTTTTTGCAGCTGTTATTTTGTTCAAAGAGTCAGTGTATTACTTGACTTTTCTGTAAAATTTCCAAATAGAAACACTTTTACTTCCTTTAATGTTATAATATTTGGCTAGGCTGTTCTTATATCAATAAGTGAGTCAAGACATGTGAAAGTTTTTGTTAAAATTTTCATGAAAGTGCAAGTAATTGGTTTTTCTCAGATCTGAACTTGTGCAAAAAAGCATCAAGCACCCTGTGGTAACAGGTGAAATTAGCTGTTTGATGCAGTACACCAAAACAGAGTAAAAATAATACTGCAGAAACTCTGTAGGGTGCAAGAAGAAGTAACAAAATTATGAAAACAACAGAGAGAATTTTAGATGACAACTTGAAGGACACAAGGAAGCACGCTGAAAGCATTTCCTGTAGCACAAACAGAGGAAAAGGCTTTCACAATTCATTTCACAATTCATTGCCTTTAGAGACTCTGTATGAGGGTCATCCATGGAAGCAGACACACACATTACAGATATGCAACATTTTCTGGGGATGGACACATGCACTAAGAGACAAAGGAATTAATAATTACTTTGAATTATGCAGGGAACCACAGGCTCTGCATAATTTCCCCAACATATTTATTTTGCCTTCATGATCCACCATGGACTTAAGAACCTGGCTTTTGATTTACTCCAAGCTCAAGTGGCCCTCCTCCAGCCACTGCTTCCCAGCCATGTTTGCTGTCATGCTTGCATAGAGTCTTCTTGCAGCCTAATTGCTGGAAAAATCTTCCCCATGTCTGGATCTCTCTGTTGTCAGAAGGGAACTGGCTTATTCATACTCTGCTTTGTTTTCTAAGCAAACTTTGTTGACAGCCTGAAATTCCCCCAGAGCCCTTGCAGGAGCCTGAAATTTTGCCCAGGGTCCTCTCACCCACGGAACTGGCCGAGAGCTCTGGGCGCTACTTCAGCCAGAAGGCTTGCGTAGAAAGGAGGGGGGGATAGTGCACAGCAGACTGATTTACTGATCTTGGACCTTGGATTTGTACCTCCAGCCTTCACTCTCCACCCTCCCAAAACTTGGACAGCAAGAGGAATGCCTTTCTCCTTTACTGTGTATGTGCTCAGGGTTATAGTGAAGCCACACGATTTCCATGAAGTCATCTCATGGCACCTAGATAAATGTTTTTAAAAATACTGCCTTCTGCATGAGGAGAGAAGAAAATTAAGAGTCTCTGTTGGGGTTGGTGCACAGCTGATGCATGAAAATTGATGCAAATATGTCTATTCTCCAACTGGATGTAACAGGATAGGACATACACATAAAACAGTGGGGGAAAAGCAGAGTAAATAAAATACATGCAGGTATTATTTTGCTGCTCAGGGCAAAATGTTGGGTTCAACCCAAAACATTTAAATTAAAAGTGAGATTTTTTAAGTAAAGGACACATTCATTAAATCCTTGCCACAGGCCAAGAGATGGCCACAGTTTAGAAACTGAATGGTAATAGGTCAGGGAAAGAGAAGAATTTTTTTTCCTGAATCACAGGAATGTGAGCTTCTGAATACTACAAAAAAGTGCATATAGGCTTACTAATAACTGTAATAATCCTAATAATGTCCAGAAGTAAGGAATAATTTAAACTTATGTCTCCCTGGCTTGGGAGAGGATCTAACTTATGTTGCTTGTCACATCTCAAAAACAATGATCTGAATACACTTGCTAATAAGAAAGCTTGATCTTAACATTATTCTGTAGCTTGTTCTCAGTTTTTGTGTTTCTGTGAGGACACACAGAAATATTTAACAAGAGCAGAAGAATGAACAAAAAAATTATTTATTTGGAATAAGGATCCTGGAAAAGCAACAAGGAAACTTGTTAAAATGGAAATGTGAGATGGGAAATGCTTCAGCATGCATCCTTTCCCCTCACCTCTCTTCTCTTATCTTATGAAAGAGATATCTGGAAAAAGTGAACAGAAAATGACTTATCGAAGAATTGTGCCAGTCTATTCCTTGCTGATATATCAGTTAAGTGCTTTGGAGGAAGCAGAATCTGATTCTCTTACATTTCCAGAAAACCCAGGAACTCACTCTTTTTAAACATTGGCAAAAATAAGTAGGCTATGAAAATTTTCTCTGACATGCTTTAGTCATGAACACATATAATTTAGAGAAGCTGAGAAACATATTTGCAACCACATATGCAAGATGTCAATATACCCTCTGGAAAATCTGCTGCAGCTGGCTGATAGTCTTACAATATTATTAAATGTAGGGTTATTATTTCACCATGTTTAGGTCACTTTTGGATACAACACGAGGAGAGGGAAGTATTGGCTCTGCTGTACTAGACAATGAGCTTTTCATATGTTGGAAACAGCATCAAGAAAAGAAACTGCCCAGTGAAAAGAAAACTTGGTATCAATGAACGGGAGTACTCAGTACATCACCGATGATCCCATCCACCAGATATTCTTAGACTCTGCCTGTAACTGTGCTGTCTGATCTCAAAAGTAGGAAAGGGATGTTGTTTGTCTTAAAAAAAAAAATTAAAAAAAAAAATATATATATAAAAAAAAGGTTAAGCTATCCATCAATTAAACCAGGACAAGTGTTCTGTTCTCACTGTTGAAATGGGATATTATTATTCTCATAGGGATTAATAAGCCTAGCTGGAGGAGTCTGGCCCTTCAGGAGGTCAATAGAGGAATGCTTATGATTAATGTTTGGGTCCATGGTCTATCTCTATGCTAAATTATTAAGTTATTAAAGCTACGTTGTCTTTTACCATTCCCTATTAGCACGTTAACTTTCTACTAGCATTGATGTTTCAGACTGCCCTTGGCTACATGGAGTAAAATAATACTTTGTGGAAAAGGTTTCACTGTACAAATAGCATCCCAGTTTTTCCCAGCTCTCAGACGTCAGTGTTGCCTGCAATTAGCTGTGAGCTGGAATGTGGGTTGCCATGCAGTAACCACACCAAGCATCTTTGCTCATGTCTTGATTTCCCATTTCTAATGTCCCAGTTGAGTTTGGAAAATTAATTGTGGGAGCAAAAGACAGCAAAGGAGAGGAGACTCAGAGCAAACATATAAGATAAGCCTAATTTAGAGTCAGTCGACTAAACATTTTTTCATTTTTTAATGTACTAGTCTTCACAAAAAATGCAAAACATTGTTGGAAAGCATTGCTGGAGTAAGTAGATGCCTTGAATAAAATAATCACATATATTCAGCAATTAAAAATATATTTCAAAGCGCAGTTTCCACTATGAAATTTAAAACTCTCAAAATGAATGATTGGGGATAACAGTGATGTATTTCCAGGAAATTTTATTTTTTATAATGAGATTAAGGGTGAAAGGTGAAAAGAGGTAAAAAAATACTTGCAAATTCTATACGAAGTCTCGTTCCTTCAACTAACAGATCTGTGAAGGCTGTGTAAATCCTCCCAGAAAACCTAATGCTAATCAGTTGCTACCATGAGGGTCATAGAACAGCTTCTCCTATTTGAAGTAAATTTAGTTTTCTGACTGCCATCATTCTCCTGAATTTCATAGAAGCACTCCATATATGCACTGAAGCTAATGAACAGACCCAGCCTCCCTTGCATGTTGTGATACTGGCAACAAAAATGTCAGCTATGACTGTCAGTGAAGGTGAGAGAGCTGTTGAATAATTTCCCAATTTCATTCTGCCATGTGCCAACAGACTCAGCAAATGAATGCTTTTGTTGCCTATACACAAATGTAAACAACATTATCACATAGGGCTTCGTTACTTCGTTACCTGTTTTTTTTTGTTTGTTTGTTTGGTTTTTTTTGTTTCTTTTTTTCTTTTCCCAAATGGGTAGAAAGCTATGCCATGAACTTCAACTACTCCAGAGAATGGCTCTCTGGTTTCCACCATACTTCCCTGTGCAGCTAGATGTACTTGTTGAACTCTTGAGGCTTTAATTGTAATTACATTGGGTATCCCAAACATTTGCCCTTTGGATAGATAAAACTGCTACTTTTAGAAATAATTAAGACAGTGACACTAATAGCAGTTGTATTTAATCATGTGGGAGCTAGCTGTAGTGAACTCTTTCTGTATCATCTCTTTCTTCATTTCTTGCTTTGAGACATTTCTACAAGGCCTGTGGGTTCTTCTGAACTTTGCAAAGAAAGAGGGAAGGGGATAGGAGTCAGATATTGTCTCTGAATTCTTTTTCAGTGTACTAATGTGCTCCTCAGATTGCTAAAAAGGCATCTTTTTATTAAACAAAAATAACTTGAGAAGTAAAATCCTTACTATCTCTGTGTCCTGTAACACACATCATTTGGGTAAGGAAAGGTAAACAGGGAACTGCCAGCAAGATGACAAATAAGGTGATTTTGACAATACACCGGCTAACAGAGGCCATGTTAAATACCAAAGTGAGCATGGACAACCTCCAATAGAGATGGCAACGATGTTCAAAATGTGTTGGAAAAGGCATGTGTTTTTCAAAACCAGTTAAGAGTCACAGGCCAAGCATTCAACAACTTTCTCAGGAAAAATGGCCATCTGAGGGGCTGCTGCTTTTGCAATCACAATAAACCTTCCAATACACAAGAGCTGTTAGCAGTGGAGTGACTAAACTCAGGATGTAAATCATTCTCCAGCTTTCATACAGAGCATTGCTAATCTCTCTGGAATATCATGTTAAAGCCATATTTTGCATTTCCATGAAGATTGCGCTGTCTGAAAGCAATGGTTTGTCCCAAAGCAGCGATGGAGCTGTGTTAGCCCTGTGTTAAGGGGTTGGAGTGAGGCCAGCATTTCTCCTCAGCTTCTCAGAGAGTGAGTCAACACACCTGCTCTAAAAATCTGGATGCAGTCAGCAGCCCAACGATGTAATCTTTGGCACAGTAACCAGAACTCCATCTGAATTATGTTCTTTAATTCAGGTTTTAACGCTTTTAATACAAGACGCTATTTGAATTTTTCAGGACCTCAAGATTTTTTCCCTGAAGATGTTCAGTAAGAAAGTAAAAATGCTGCTTGCTTTAACTAAAATTTTAAGGTTCCTTGTGAAAACTGTAATAAGTGTTACTTTGTCAATCTAAATAAACTCTTTGTTTTTTTGGAAAGAAACAGTCTATTAATCTTTTTTTTTTAAATAATTTTTTTTTAAATAGCTGTATTTTCTCAGTGATAGTAGGACTGCATTCTGCAAAAGAAGCATTCCTATGAGTAATTCCATAAAGTTAAGGAATTAACTAATATGAATAATGGCTTGCAGGGCTAGACCCATGTTTTTGGATAATTCTTGAATATACAAATAGCAGAAAGAGAATTTTAACTGAGGAATTTATTTTACTCCACAACAAAGAGGAATCAAATCCTTTTGATTATCTGACCTTTAAATATTGTCTGGCAGTCTCTACAGAAGGAAAATGGTGCAAATTGTGGTACAATAACACAAGCCAAGTTAGCTAGAGGTACTAGAAATCCCACTGAAAACCCTGTCATTCAAGTTTAGCAGTGGGTAGCATTATGTGTGTGGTGTAAAAAAGCACAGACCATTCCACAGCTCAGATCTAGCTATTACCAGCAGATAGTTTCATTTTCAGGTGGTTTGGCAATGCTGAGCTACCTGTTTCTCCACAGCCAGCCATGAATAGAAGCAACCACTAAAATGTTTTTTTGTTTATTGGGATGTGGTTGATATTAAGTTTTGATATTAACTTTCTCCTTATTCAGGAGGAGCTATTGCCAGATGAGCTCGGCCCAACATATGGAGGCAACCACTCAAGTAACCTCTGTATCTTCCCACTATCCTCCTGTTTAATTGGTCACGATGGGGACAAGACCAATATGCTGATGGAGCTCTCCTTGTTTCAAAGCCAGTGGAGGATCTTGAGCTCTTAATGAATATTATGTTATCTAATGTTGCAAAACAAAATTAATTAAAAAGCAGAGCAATTAGGATCATAAGCACAGAGAAGAATCTCCTACTTATTCAAAATAATTCAATGCTACTGCTTTGAAAATAAAAATGGAGCTTTAGTTTATATTTTTTAGAAAAACAAATGACAGTTTCTACAGGGTATCCTTAGATGCAATATTGACTATTTTACATCCTTAAGACATATTTCAAACAAAGTGGTAGAGTTATCTAAGTCTTTAAGATAACTACCTATCAAAGTCGTGGAGATACCTAATTCTCTAAGATTACTACCCATCTGTCTTGTTAGTGTACAAAATGCCGAAATTTGCACTGTGAAAGACCTGAATTATAAAGTTAGAATAATGGAATGATTTGGGTTGGAAGGAACCTTAAAGATAACCTAGTTCCAAATCCTCTGCCATGGGCAGGGACACCTTTTACTAAACCAGGCTGCTCAAATCCCAATCTAACCCGGTTTAAACTTTTCTCTGGGTAGCTTGTTCCAGAGTCTCACCACCCTCATAGTGGAGGAAGACTTGAGTGCAATATACCAAGAGGAATATGGAGTCCCTGGCACTCTAGGAGTGATTCCAGCTAGAATAATATTCAAATATGTAACATGCCAGCATAGATGGCTGTTAACACTGTGGTAACTGTGACTCATGTGGACAGTCTTCAGAGAGCTTTAATCCAGCAAGCTCAGGCATGAGCTGTTTAGGAGCTGTGTAATATTGTAGCACCCAAGCAAAATTGTTACATCTCTGAAAGGAAGTCCTGTTCAGGAGGCCAAACATATTTTTCTTCATAAGGGGAAGAGAAAATGAAGAAGGGAGAAAAATTGAGATAGGAGACTGAAACAAGGTCTTGTCAGACTGAAAGAAAAAGGTAAGAGGGAGGGAAAGAGAGAGAAAAAGAAAAAGAAAAAGAAAAAGAAAAAGAAAAAGAAAAAGAAAAAGAAAAATAAAAAGAAAAAGAAAAAGAAAAAGAAAAAGAAAAAGAAAAAGAAAAAGAAAGAAAAAGAAGGAAAAGAAAAAGAAAATCAAAAACAAAAACAACAAAAAAGAAAGTGTACAGAGAATCAGGAGGCTCAGTTCTCTTTGAAACAGGAATAATTTCTTAATGTTTGCAAATAACCTACCAAGATGGGCTGTTATTTTCACTGGGGGATGCAACAAGGAGTAGGAGGATTGTGTAAAGAGAGGAGCTGTGTCTGAGATTATGACTCAATATTGTACTCTCAAATACAGAAAATAATGGATATACAAATTGCATGTAAACTCTGAGATTAATATCCACTTGGAGAAATGGGCATGAGTGGATGGATGGATGAAGAACCAACATTCTCCCATAAGCCACATTTCTTCAGAAAATTGTGTTGAAAACTATACCCTTAATAGCGACATTGGCAACCAAAGCCTTCTGTCCAAATGGCGTTGATTAAAGCTTACTGCTACTGTTACTGCTATGTCCTATTGGGAAACTCATATTCATTTCTGTATTTGTCCAGACAAACTTGTTACATTTAAGTATGTTTTGTAAAAGTAGCATGTAGAAAAAGCTTGCAAATAGTTCATGAGTGCTATTATTGGTGGAAAGGAATGTTATTTGGTACTTAAATCCATGCATTTGAGACAAAACCTTTAAGATTTGCTTCTCAGATTTTTAAGCCACATAATGAACTAGTAAATAAATTGAACATAAAACTCAACCACCTGTCTTTACTTAATATGTATTAGCAGCTGGCTTGGGCTTTTGTCATGACTGTGGGAATGAGTTAACATGTATAAGTATTTCCATGGCTGGCTTGCAGTTCAAGTTGTCTTCCACATAGCTCAACATGCATCAATAAAATGAATGCTAGGAAACAGCACTAGAAAATGCATTCCTCTCAAGCTGCTGGAGCAGGGAGTCCTCAGGTCAAGGGTTCTGTGAGAAACATGGGCCAACTTAATGGTGTTTCCAAGATAACCGTTCCACAAGCCACCTGTGTGCTCATCACTGAACAGAAAATGAAGGTTTTTCTGTGAGAAAGAAGGCCTCAAATATAGCACTTTCCTTGATTCACAAAGAATTGTATCATCATGGTTCAATAGGAGTCAAAACAGAAATAAAAGAATGTTAAATAAAATAAACTGAGGTTGTTTAGGAATTTCAAACTTCTTCCACACCTTCAAAGTCCCACCATCTACTCAGTTATCAAGCCTTTTATTTTATTAATTGTTTTTCAATTAGTCATTTTAGTATTTGCTTTTTTGGCTGGCACGCAAGATGACTTTTGCATCTAGGAATAGCATGGAGATGTCAGGCATTGTGCACTGTCATCAGCCCCTCATGCTAGCTGGGAGATTGATGTAATGAGATAGATTATGGATGATTAGAAACAGGAAAATGTACTCTTAAAATGGGGCAAACTGGAATGCAAAAAAATTGACTCTGCTGCCAAGAGGCTTATGGAAATGTCAATGGGGCTATGAAAAAGCACTGAAATAGCCAAAAATATTCAATGTGTCATTAATTTGTGGTGTGGTTATTGCCTATGAAGATGCACTGAGTGTGGTGCCCAATTTCTATTTTATTGTCAATATATTTTTCTTCTTTTAAAGAAAAAAGATATTTCCCTCCTTTTCTCAGCCTGCATTTTTTTTTTTTTTTTTTTTTTTTTTTTTTGTTTACTTAGAGTTTTTCCTATNTTTTTTAGTTCTGGTACTTCTAGATTTTGCTAATGATTGAACCTACTAAACAGGAACTGACTTTTTGCTATAAAAACACCCACAACAAAGAATCAGTAAGCTGTAGATATTTCTTGTCTAAAGAAGCTGTCCTACAGTCCTTACTAAGCTGTGCTCCACTGCTGGAACTCACTCCTTCACCCAGTTGGACAATGCTTGCATACTCCCTCCAGTTTATTCTTTACCAAGGTAACTGCCCTTTTCAGTCCTGAGGGTTTCATTCTTCCTCTCTTTACTTGACTTGGCAGCAAAGCTAGACTTAGTATCTTGAACAGCAATGTTGGGATCAAGGAGAGTTTTGTATGGTTAAGACTGCTGGGTTGGGTGCTGGGTCCTTCTCCCAGTACCAATATTCAACAAATCTTCAACATCAAGAGCTCATGGGGTTAGTCAATATATCAGAAAGAGAAGCAGATGCCCAGTGTATTTAGCATTCAGACTTTAATCAGTACAGGATGACAAAATTCTGCAGTTTTGACTGATTTTGTAGAATTCCCTTCTCTTCTTGTAATGCATAGCTGTAATGAAGAAGTTCCTACAGAAACTAACATGATGCAGAGCTCATTGCTGAATGACTAGTCTATTAATTAGACATCTTTAGATAAAAGGCTGTTCTGTGCTCAATGGATTAAACTGAGCCCTTGAGATATTTGAAGTTTGTTTTGTCACTATCAGATAAACACAACAGAACATGCCAGCCTGCAGAGGTTCATGACTAAACTGTTTGCAAGGTTAAAAAGAAAGGGAGAGGAAAAGCCTTGTTAATCTTCTCAATTCCAAATTTTTTTTTTTTTTTTAAAGTAAATACTTTTGTAATAACATTTCAAAGGCTTCCACTTTCAGCTATGTGGCAGGTCGAGATTAGGGAAAACCCAAGCAGCTCCTAAGGTTAAACACACTATTTGTCTCTGTCTTTCAAACTACATCTGAGTATATTTTGCAGATAAGTTTAGATAGGTTAAAGCTCAAACTCCTTTCCACTGACTTTTTACCTAGAAATATCTAGCCAGAGAGGGAATAAATGCAGAGCAATATTTTTCCCTCTTAACTGATACTCTACTCAGTTCCTAGAACTAGTAAAAAAAAATGAATTACATGAAAAGTAAAGTGATTTGTATCTCATATTGCATTACAGATGGAATACTTTATGAGTAAAATAAAATTTCAGGCAAATGGCATTTTAGAGAATTGGAAAGCTTTTAAAGGCTATTAGATATGTTTGTTTACCACATTTAGTCATTCAGATTATTAATTTATTTATTAGTCTCACAGAAGACAGGAATAATTTTTGGTTGATAATTTGCCCCTGTACTTTTTTTTTCTGAGGTAGCAAAACTACTATGATGATTTAAATAATTTAGTTAATTTGCATTACATTGTAGAAATTAACCTTTGATTTTGAACATAAAATTGGATTGGATGGGGGCAAATGCACCTCTAAAAAGACTAAAGAAACTATTTCCACTTCACTGTGTCTTGTGCTTGGATGGTCCTCCTGATATGGGTGCGGTGGCAATGGAATTAAACTCCGTTTTCCTTAATTACGTTACAGTTTTCTATTGTGCAGGAAAATTCCCTAACACCACATAGCAAAAATAGTATTTACTGTTACAAAATTTAAAACTGTTACAGAGTTTTAAATAAAAAGAAAGAATAATAAAACAAAAGAAAAATACCCTGCAATTCCATTCTCAGGCTCAGGCTCAATAGTATATTAATACATTCAGAATAATTTTATATTTTACTTATATTTATTTATATTTTAAAATTTTAGCTCGGGAATAGACTGTGTAAACATTTCTATCTGTCTTGAATAGTAGGCACAGATCTCAGCTGCTGTGAAGTGGCAAAGTGCCAGCATCATAAAAGAAAACACATTTATTTATAATGACTGACTTTCTGAGCCAGGAAATCACTTTGATTTCCTTCAGTGGCAAGAGTCTTAAGTACAGGTGAGAGTAGACAGACAGACAGATAGAAAAATATTCCTTATGGCAGTACTGAGAGATTTGCTGAGGGTAAGAGGACCTCAGAAAGGGATTCTTCTGTGTAGAGTCACAGGGCTGATGCCCAGATGCCTCCTCTCACTGTGGTCCCCAAGAACCACCCAGCCAGGGACACTGCCTGTGTGCTTACCCCTAAAACCACATCAAAGCAGGGTTTCCACCACAAAACGGAAAACAACAAAAGCTACAGAGACCCTATTTCCCTGTGGTGGGAGGGGTAGAATTATTTCATCCAGCCTCCCAGCTAGAGGAAGCCCAGCAGCAGCAGCAGCAACAGCAGCAGCAGCAGCAGCAGCAGCACTCCCTTCCTTTTGCAAGGCACATCCTGTTCATGGACCTCAGGAGATGATCCGGCCATAGAAGCTTGGAATGTGGGTAGCAGATGCTGGGGACCCCAGTGCCCTACAGATGGCTCACACATGGTTTTCTCTTCCACGCCCCAGCGCTGTACTGTGGCTGTCTCGCCACTGCATTGTCTCAGCAAATTAGATGGGTGGGGATTTTAAAGAAGAAACAAAGAAGGAAATCTGGCACTCTACAGGTGCAAACCCTCCAGCAAGGACAAGATTTTAGGGGATTACTACAGAAATTGTGTCAGTTCAGACAGAGTACACACTGCCACTAAGACCATTTTCTGCAAGGCTTGTTGAATGGGCCCTGCAATCAATCCAAAGTTTGAGAAAACAATTCCTTCCCTTAAATATTATTCTGTGAAATGTTACCACTAACAGTATCTTAGCCCGGAGTTTTCTTGTGAAGAAAACATTTGCTTTTACTAGCTTCTGACTAAGACAGCCATGCCTTACTCCCAATTTTTGTGTAAATCTTCATTTTTATTCATTTTTTGCTTTTTTCTCAGAAATGTCAGATGGGTTTGGAAGAGCAGTTGATCCCCACAATAGGAGGAAGCAGTGTCCATGGCCTGATTTTAGGACATCTGGCCTTAAGAACAACCTTAAGCTCTTGTCTGAAGCTTTTGGTAAAATGTTATACTCAATTACCTACAGATACTGTATGCGCTTTGTAACTCATAGGATGTAGTGAGTTTCATCCTGCCACAGTGTGGTCAGGAAAAAAGCCTGTTCCTTTCATCCAAAAGTTTAAAATTAAAAGCTATTTGTCACCAACATGACAGCTGTGTTTCTTTCTGAATGGAAAATAAAAGTTGAGTCTGCATTTTTTTTCAAGTTTCATATAAATCTATATGAACCCCTGGCAGGAACATAATCCTGTGTGTGTGTCAGCATTCCACAGCAGGGTTTTAACAAAGATCACATGTTACACATTCAAAAAACAAAGCACAGAAACACTGCAGTTGAAAACAAAACCCCTGCATATCTGAATAACCCAGCCTCAAAACTATTAATCTGAACAGCTGCCCTGTGCATGATAGGCAATAAAGGAGTAATTCACTCAAACAAAGCACACAACAACCCCCCAACAACCAAATCCCAATTTAGTTAAAAAACTAAACAAACCAAACTTCTACAAAAATACACTTAACAAAGCCAAATTTCATAAATTTTTTTTGCACAAAATATTCTTTCATTACATTAACCAGATTTTCCCATAACTTTTCCTATCTTGCTTTCTTAAGGTCTGACTGTAGAAAGATTTTTAAGCACTCTTAATGCTCAACAGAATTAATTGTTAAGGAAAATGGGAAATAAAAAGCAAAATTAGCTATTGCAATTGAGCTATGGAGAATTTCAGCCTACTCATTATTTGATTCAAATTCATGCTTTCCGGAGCATGTAGTTATGTGATATGCTCTCATATTACATGAGTAAGAAATTATATTGTTGTTTCATGATCAGAAGAAATTTTCCTTTTGCTAAGATAGGACTATGTGTTTTTGATGCACAAAAAGAAGAGTAATTAAAACCATGATTATTAGATTTTTTATATCAGTTATAGAATTTATTGAGAGTTTTGGTATTTGAATTTTTGCATTTGTTGACAGCAGAGGAAAAGCAGAGGCAGTGGCTATGCAAGTTTATTCAAAATGCCCTCCAAATAATCTTATACTCTGTTTTGATGTGTTATGGCAGTAATTTAATTTACTGATCCATACTCTTCAGCCAATTAGTGCCTTTTCTAGCAGTAGGTAGATGTTGCAATGCGCATACTGAAGTATTAAGATGGGAAATGACAGCACAGATATTAAGAAAGTCAAAGTTCACTGTTGTGATCTAAATATAATTAATTCCATATTTCACTTCTTGATTACCACACATTTACTTGTAAAATGCAAAATGTTGAAAAATGGTCAAATTACTTATTCTCTGCCCTCTTCAGGATAAGAAATACAAATCTGTTCATACACTGAATGGTCTGGCAAAACAAGTGACCCATATACTAGGATCTGGCATGTTTATCCCTTGCAGCAGCAAATTTCAAGTTAGTCCAAAGCTCTTGGCTTCAATTTCATGGCTTTTAGGAGACAGTTTATAGTTTGTGAGTTTGCTGGTGCAATGCTGTATGAAAGTATCACATTAAAAAGCCTAATTAAAAAATACAATTAGGTAAGGAGATGGTTAAATTCCGAATGCTTTACTCATTGCTTAGCCTCAACTAATTAAGAGAAGTTCTGACAATAAAATCTGTGTAAGGACTTTTGGATTTAGATTCTGAGCTCTTTCCCACAAATTTCTCTGAATATTTTTCTTCATGTTTGGATACTTAGTGAACATCTGCGTTTGGAGGTTTGTTTTGATTTGGTCAAAAGAAGAAGATTTTTTTAAAGTGTGCTTAAACATAAGTAATTTGGAAATAAATAGCTTCCTGCTCAGTTAAAATACTCTTCTATTGCTTCTGTACGTGACTTGGCCCAGGGCAGCTTATTATTCTCCCTGAATCACAGAAGTGTGTAGCACATATTTTATGTTGCTTAGAACTGAAAAAAAAAAAAACAAACCAAAAACAAAGGGTGGGGAAGGAAAGACAAAAACCATCTTCTGGTGACTTGGCCCTTGAGGGTTTGTCCAGAGGATGAAGACAACTTGGAAGGCCTTTGAAGGGATCCACACATTTATGTTCATATGGTTAAACCCCGTGGTGGTTAATAATTTAGCAGAATTAGAGCCACACTTAAGCCATGAATAAAAGTATGCCTCTCAAAGGAACAGGGGCTTTGCTATGAGCTAAATTTAGGATGAAACTTTCTTTAAACAGATTTTGAAAAGGATGAGTAGATGACCAAGTTTAGCTCAGAACTGGATATGACATTTTCCTGTTTTCAAGTTGCAAATTGAACCTAGAGTTTGTTACCTGCCACTTGCCTGATAAGCTGTTTTCAAATGAAAGATTGTCAGCTTCAATATAAAATAGGAAAGTCACGTCCATCCCACATGGAATTTTATTGGTTAGTGAATGGTATTAATATTATCATGCCAGGTATTACATCTATACTACAGCACACTGTTGTGGGCACTGGAGGCAAGAGGAAGTACATGCACATAATCCCAAACAGCCAAATTAAATACAATGTCTGCAGCTGCAGCAGTTTCCCTGTAAACCCAAGTTATAAGTCATAGGCCCTCTGATGTTAATGACTTAAGAAAAAGAGTATCAAGCTGTGTTTCAGTCCTCTACATTGCAGGAGAGATATTTGATCAGTTTTTTCCGGAGATGCATAGTAGGACTTCAACCCAGCAGCGCTCACCTACACCCCTGTGCATTAAAAAACACGTGACCTGTGTCAATTTTCTCACACTCTGTCTGTCACCTGACAGGACTGGGTCTCACAGCTTTCAGACCACACTAGCGAGCTTGGGTTTTCCCACTGGGGACTGCATAGCTCTTGTGAGGATGAAACTTGCACAAAACACCTAAGGACATGTTGGTTCCAAAAACTTGACATCCATCTGTGCTCTCCTTGGAAGGTTCAGCGAAGTGCAGTTAGGAAGTGGTGTAGAGGTATGAGCTGTGCTGTCCTGAGCTGCTATAACCACACAGTACAGTGCAAGAAGCCTTTTATGTGTTTTAAATATCTTAGATAAATACCATAACTGCTGGGCTACTGATTAAAATCACTTGGAATTAATGGCCTCACTGTGCTTTTGGTTTTGTTCTTGTGATTGATGCCTCATATGAAACTTTTACAAGTATGGTTAGAAATGTCTATGGTAGAAACAAACCATTTTCTGATTCAAAGTGAAGGAAGTCTTTCTGTTTTAGCATAACCAGACATT
Organism: Regulus satrapa; assembly: GCA_013396955.1. NCBI lineage: Eukaryota > Metazoa > Chordata > Aves > Passeriformes > Regulidae > Regulus > Regulus satrapa. Next base: position 224,517 of record VWZN01014227.1, read on the forward strand.
TCTCCCCAAACTGTTATTTTGTTTTATTCAAAATCCATCCTGCTGCTGCTTTGCTTTGATGGTTAAAAACCATGCTAGTCTACAAGATTGTGGGAAACCCTGAAAAACATAGTGGGGGATGATTTTAGGCAAGGCATGAGAAGAGTGGTGTGGGGAGAAAGGTTTAACAGTGGCCTATGCCACTGTTTAGAAGGAGTTAGCAGTTATTTGGGGGTAGAAGAAAATATTTCAATGGATACAGATGGATTCCCTCTTGGTGTCATTCCCCTACTAGCAAGAAATTAAGCTGAGAAATTTGGACTGTAATATCTTTTCTACCCCTCTGAAACAGAGGGTAATCTTTAGCCAAAGCATGAAGCTGACATTCCCATCTGAAATCAATTTATATTCCTGAATGTTAGCTAGTGAACAAAACCAAGTGCTGACATTTTATTTTAGCTAATCTTTTCAGGTGCTCAGTGTAGCAGCATGTATTAAAACAGGATATTTGTTTAATTACGCTTCTCCTATTAAAGGAAAAGAAAAAGGATCCTAAACATTTGTTATTGACTTCTCTTGGAAATACAGTGAAATAAATGGGCAAAAGCTGAAGTTAGTCCTCAAAAAAAACCAAACCAAACCAAACCAAACCAAACCAAACCAAACCAAACCAAACCAAACCAAACCAAACCAAAAAAAAAACCCCAAAACAAACAACAAGAAAACCCCCGACCAAACAAATTTGGTTCTCTTTTTAGGCAGCTAAAGTAGTCTTAAAGAATGAAGGGACACTGCAAGCTAAATGCAACCAATTCTCTTTTTCCTGAAATATGCAGTGCAGCTTGATGGCTTGGTTGCATCTTTTAGCCAAAAATATCTTGATACAGTATCTATCCATAGGGCAACAGCGTTATGAATACATATTTGACTGGCATAGAAAACCAGAAATTGTCATTAATGAGTCTGTTATACTTCAGCTTCTGCAATAAATCCTGTTTCTTACTTTCGTTATTTGCTTCACTGAGCTTTAAAGGATATATCCACTTTGAATGAGATCCTAAGTTATCCTCTTTATAGTAATTTCCTTATTTCATGCCTATTTCATGACTATTACTTCCTAGCCACACGGTGAAGAGTGGCTATGAAGTAATTTCTTCACAGAGAACAGAAGACATGAGGAAAAATTCTGTCCTAACTTCAAAGTATTCAGCCATGGTTTTGAAGGTTTCAAACCTGGCCAGATTTTTTTTCCTACCAAACTAGGAGTTTGACTACATTTGCCTAAGGTCTCTTCAGAGCAGGGAAACAAAGCAGCCATTCATTCCCAGAAAGCCTTTTGTCCGAGTCCCAGGAAAAGACAGACAACCCATGCAGACAAATGATGGAGGCACAATTTGAGCTTGCATGACAGGAGTAAAACAGCCAAAGTTTAGCAGAAAAACAGAAGTCTGCAGAAGGAAAATGGTTTACCCCAGTCTTAACAGTAATTAGTGGAAGACCCTTGCTACTCCCTTTGTGACAGTTCAGATGATTTCTCCTGCTATTTATTTGCCTAACAAATCCAGGGAGCCAGCAGTTGCACAGAAATTGCATTTGGCTATAAAATTTGAAATCTGTGTTTCCGGGAGTGGAACACAAACACAAGCACATAATATTGTCTTATTTTTTGCTGGTGTGCTTTTCTTTGGTGTGAAATATGGCTAACAGCTTTCTCCAGATAGGACTTACTATCACTTCCAGTGACCCAGTCATTTATTAGCTGAATCTGTCCCAGAGAAGTGCCTGTAAGCACATTGAGCTGCAGGAGATGAGGAGAATAAATTGTTTCAGAGGGAGCCTCTGTGGTCTCAGTGGAGGGGCTGATAAACAAATCCTGTTCCATTCAGCAGCCTGGTGTACAGACATACTTTGTGCATGCCTCGGGCTATGGGATGCATTGTTAATAATCACTTCAAAGTACTCCATCGGCATTTAAAGTTGCTCTCTGTTTGCAGCAGTTTCTTTGGTCTTTTGGACACTTTTGAAGTTCTGGCCAGTGGTATGCCAGCGCTGCCAGCAATACAAACTGCACTATTGTTGCGTGGTGCTGCCGCCTTGTCTCAAATACTCCAGGCCTCCTGCCTTGGCATATCAAGTGTGTTTGTGCGTGCATGTTTATTAAAACTGAAGAGCCTTGTACTCTTTGGTGCACATTGGAGGAACTTTGGCAATATTTTCTCTAAGGCAAGGACAATGTGCTTGTGTAGCACAGAACTGATTAAAGGCCGCTTTTGGGGAGGATTGAGTGATGAATATCTTATTTTCTATCTACTTATGTTACCCTTTTTGCCTGGCAAATTATCTTAAAAATGGCTTATGAATAATCTCAAAAGAAAAAGAATTATTTGGATTTTTTATTTGATTTAGAACATTATAAACAGAAGTTATAAAAACCCTCCAAGCCTAGGCTTATACAGCAGGGGTTCATGGCAGGTCACATACATTGCACGATATCACAAAATCCATTTAAAAGATATTTCCAACAGGACTACCAACATCTACTTTAAATATTATAGATGCAAGGGAGGGTAACTATAGACCCTCTTCTAGCACATATTTTATCTGGTGTAAGGGTTGTTTTAAGTAATGCATATATATGGAGAACATGAAGAATGAAGAGGATGACACAGGGTACAGGAGATCCTGACTCCTGGTAACAAATATTGATACTGATATTGATCTATAGGTAGTGGTGAGGCCAGGGATGGGAAGGATTACTTAGTTTGCACTTCTGACAAATGTTGTAACATTTCATCAGCAGTGCTCATGTCCTGGACTTTTTTTTACCTCTGTAAAGGTGGTTGTGATTTCAAAGTAATTTAAAGCAGATACAAATGAGAGCTAAAATTAGAATGTTGCCTCCTTCCCTTGCTTTCCATCCCTCACCTATGGACTCCCACTCCTGCCTTTTTTCTACCATAAAAGTTCATAAAACCACGCAATAACTTGGATCAGGAATTACCATGGCTAAAAACTAACCTATCCTGTCAGCAACAAACAGAAAAAGAAAACAAATCAACCCCATGTCCAATAACACTCTGCTTATTTTTAGCTAGCTCGGTTTCCTACTTCAGCTCAGCACCTGAAAGCACTAAAATTTACTGCATTTCAATGTATGATCAACATTTGAGTGACTGTATCATTGAAATGCATCCACAGCACTATCTGCTACTACGTCACAAGCAGATCATCAGGATTGGGATGTGTGAGAAGGCAGCTGCTGAATGACATGCAAGTGACTGCAAAGAAGGTGGGTGGGAGTGTCAGCAAGACGAGAGGAAAATGGAGTGATGAAACACAGAAACAAGGCAAGGTGATAGCTGAATTTTTATGTAAGTCTAACATAGAGCTTTATATTGGGGTAGAAACATCACAGAGGAAAGTGTAGAGAGCATCTTGTGGTTTTTTTAATTTTTTTTTTTTCTGACCTGCTTGTGCAGCATTCTAACAGTAGAAGATATTTCAAAACACATTAAACTTTTGGTAGCCTTACTATGGGGGACATAAAGAAGGCTCCTTAAAACAAAGATGTCTAGAAAGCCATTTGTTGTTAGTATAAGGGTTTGTGAAAAAAAAAAGAAAAAAACAAAAA
>VWZN01014227.1:230533-245802 GCA_013396955.1 Regulus satrapa
TTACACATTAAAAAAAAAAAAATCTTACACAAATACATTTTTATAGAGGAGACATAAAGAAATTTGAAGAGTTTTTGACTTAGAAGATATGAAGCTAACTAAGTAAATAAATTTTGCTCCCTGTGGTTTGGTTTTTGTGCCTTGATATCCTCCTTGTGTTCAGAAAAAATCCATTAATGAATCATTACAATTCTAAATGTATGAAATATTTTTTTTCTTGTTAAGGAGTGTAACATTCTTTGCTAAGTAGGAACAAATGGCGCAGATTTATCTGCTTATTAAGGGCTGGAAATCTGAAGAGTGTCTGAGAATGCCTTGAGTGCTAGTGCATTTGAGAAATATACTTTTGGTGCAGTCTGAGGCATGGTAGTCCTGTGTTTTGATGCAGAATGTTGGCAGTATGATGGAAAATGATGTGGTCTAGGTTAGCACTGTACTTGGAATTTTTTTGGTTTGCTTTCCGCATTCCCTTGCTTCCTTCCTCGGTGAAGTTATTTCCTTCCAAACTGTTTAAATTGGTATAGACCAGCCAGAGCACAGTCTGGGCTGGTTATCAGCAGGCCTCACAACTGGAACGAGTGTCTGTAGATTTCCTTATCCACCTCCCCAGCAGTTACTGTCATCAAAGCAATTGGATGGGACACAGATGAATAGCTGCTCTTAGAATAGAAATCTGCAGCAAGGTCAATGGTGTTCAAAACAATCTGACCAGCAGCAGGAAATTCCCTCCAAGATTTCTAAATCTTGTTTACAGAAGATGTCGTTCTGCAGGATACAGCCTAACCAATGCTGTGCTGGGAATGTCACGTGGTGCAGCACATTTTCATGGGTAGTCTCAGAAAGGAGATAGGATGAAAACTTGGCAAAAATTCCCACTTCCTTCCATGCAACAGAGTTTAAAATTAAATGCTGCATTAGAGTGGAAATTTTTGGCATCCAAAATCAGTGCTGTCAGGCAATATCTAGACTAGCACATTTTTGTAAGTAGAATATGACATATGGAGATTCCCTTGCAGGTAAACCGCACTGATAGATACAAAATAAATCCTGAACTAGACTACTTTGGAATAATATTTCCTGGAGAAGAGATTGAAGATGGTGAGTCTGTTTTTTAAGATCCTAAGAAAAAAATCCAAAAATCAAAACAAACAAACAAACAAAAAAAACCCAAACCAAAACAAAACTAAAAAAACCCAACCTTAGTCTAAGAGAGAAGTACTCAAGTTGTGTCCAAAGTTCCATTACTGGAACACAAGTTACTTTCTTGCAATGCCCCAGTGCTACACCAAAAATCTTCATGATTTCTTTCTCAAATGTTACTACATTGCTATGCAGGACAGATTGCTAATCTGTTATGGGGATTAGCCTAAACTGGGTAAAAAACAAATCCATAAAAAGCCTCATGAAAATAATGTCTTGCTATCTGTTAGTCTGCTATAAGGATAACTATCAATTAACACTATCACTTACGTATAAATAAGAATAGTCAGTTCTGAAATGAAAAAGCAGATTACAGAAATTTATGGATTTAAATTAACACTCATGGTATAGCTGAAAAGAAATGCTCTTTACTGGATATCTCAGATTGTTAAATGTGTTACTTTCAACACATTGATAATCAGTTTACTGACTTATACTTTTACGTTCTGGCCTAATTCTCCTGACAAATTAAACGCACTGTTTGTGAGCAATTTGATACGTGTAAGGCATGCTCAAATTTTTTGTAGGGTAAGTCTTGTGCTTGTAAGACACTACCTTCAGTGCTTTTCACTTTTGAAACACCTCCTAAGGCACAGGAGCAGGCAATTCTCAAATGTCTCAAGACAAGTAGACAAGGCAGAAGGCTGGCTTAGCTGAAGGGACATTCTCTTGGAAATAGGAAAAAAGAAAGGCGTAAACCCAGTGGAAGCAAGGTCAGGTGACAAGGGAAGACTAAGAGATGCTGCTTGCTACTGTAGGGAGAAAATTAATGTGGCCAAAGATTAATTGAAGTTGAAACTAGCCAGAAGTGTGAGTGACAATAAAAATATTTCTTTTTCAAATATATTAATGGCAAAAGCCAGGTAGAAATAACATCAGTTTGTTACTGATAAGGATGGTCACCTTAAAAACAGGGACAAGGAAACACAGAGGTGTTTAATGCATTTTTTGCCTCTATCTTCAACACAAATGAGGGCCAAGGGGGTTCTCAGTGCCCTGAGCTGGAAGACTATGCTGCAAGAATGATCAAATCTCAGACCCTGACTTTGTGTGGGATCTGCTTCTCCAGCTGGATCCCTAGAAATCTATGGGGTCTTATGGAATTCATTTGAGAATCCTCAGTGAGCTGATGTTGTCACAGAAGCTCTCTTGACGATTTTTGAGTGGTCTTGGGAGATATAAGAGGTCCCAGCTAACTGGAAACTGGTAAACATTATCCCAGTTTTCGAGAAGGGTGTGAAGGACCCTGAAAACTACAGACCTGTCAGTCTCAGTGTGTGGTAAAGTAATGGAAAAATTATTCTGGGAACTATTGAAAAACACCTGGAGGACAACACAGTGATTGGTCACAGCCAGTACAGCCAGTACAGCTTCATGAGATGAAAGTTCTGCTTATTGAACCTTCCCTCCACAACAGAGTAACCCATCTAGATGATGTAGGAAATAAAGATGTAACCTTTTTGGATTTCAGTAAGGTTTTTGATACTGTCTCTCACAATAGTTTTCAATACTTTCTGGGATCCTTCTGGACAAAGTGTCTGGCACTTAGTTGAATAAACACAACATGTGATGGGTGCAATTGGCTCAAGGGTCAGGCACAAAGAGTTATAGTGAATGGAGTGATATCAAGTGGGCATCTGCTTACTAGTGGGGTTCTTCAGGGCTCCATTTTCAGCCCTGTGTTCTTCAACATCTTTATAAATGACTTGGACACAAAACTTGAAGGAATACTAAGAATATTATGTAATTTTGCTGACAACACCAAACTGGGAGCAGCTGTTGACTCCCTCGAGGGCAGAGAGGCCTTGCAGAGAGATGTTGACAAATCAGAGAGATGGGCAATCACCAACTATATGAAGCTTAACAGGGCAAGTGCCAGATTCTGCAAGCAAGGAAACCGTGGTTGGGTGTATATACTGAAGAATAAGAGGCTGGAGAGCAGAACTGTGGAAAGGGACCTGGGGGTCCTGGTCATTGGCAAGTTAAATATGAGTCATCAGTGCCCTGGAAGCCAGGGGGGTGAACCTGTCCTGGGGTGCACCAGGCACAGCATCACCAGCCAGGCAAGGGAGGGATTGTCCTGCTTTGGTCTGCACTGGGGTGGCCTCACCTCGAGTGCTGGGGGCAGTTTGGGCACCAGAATTTAAAAAAAAAAAATACATTAAGCTCTCAGAGCATGTTAAAGGAGGGCCATAGGGATGGTGAAAGGTCTTGAGAGGAAGCTGTATGAGGAGCAGCTGAGGGCACTTGTTCTGTTGAGCCTGGAGAAGAGGAGACTGGGGGGAGACCTCACTGAAGGCTGCAACTTCCCCATGAAGTGAAGTGTAGGGGCCGGTACCGATCTCTTCACTCCTGATCAGTGACAGGACTAGAGGAAACCCCATGAAACTAACTTTGGGGAGACTTAGGGTAAATCTCAGGAGAAGGTTCTTCACCCAGAGGGTGGTTGGGCACTAGGAGAGGCTCCCCAGAGAAGTGGTCACAGCACTAAGCCTGGCAGAGTTGGAAAAGTGTTTGGGCAACGCTTTCAGGCACATGGTGTGACTCTTGGGATGTCCTGTGCAGCGCCAGTAGTTGGGTTCAGTGATCCCTTGATAAGTCCCTTCCAACTCAAAATATTCTATTATTCTGCTCTTGATTCTATATACAGATTCACACAGCCCAGACCCTGTTGGACTCACTATGAGACATGCATGCAAAATGAAGTGCAGTTAGAATAACTACTTGCAAAATTTAGGATTGCATGCTTGTTATCTTCCATACTTGGTTCATAGTGTGAAAAATAAATCTTATAAGGGTTCAGTTTTCCATTAGGATAATCTTTGGCTGTAATTTCCATCTTTGAGGTGGATAAGTCAGTTTTATATGAACATATTTGCTCTGCTATTCAAAGTTGGTAAGAATCAAACCACTATATAGTTTTAAACAAATACCAAATGATCTGTAAGCAAAGGAAACCTAAATAAGCAAACAAATAAGTGTTCTTCATACATCCATTTTCCTTGAATCCTTTTATAAATATTTATGTTATTTCTAATTTGTACTTAGGGCATATGAAATGTAACATTTGCTGTTGGTCTAAAGCCCTGGTTAACTTGCCTTGTTGACTTCTTAAGTGAATTGGATAACCTAACCTTCATAAATAAGAATGAATACGGATATCACTCAAAAAAGGATAGGGTGGAGAACATTTTGAGGAGTGATATGAACAAGAGGAAACAAGTAAACCTATTTAAAGTCACTGCTTGTCTCCTTTTGCTGAAGAAATATGGTAGGTTACAAATAGAAACACTAGAATTAAAATTATCTGATTTCCTTCCTTAGTGGAAAGAAGGGTTTCTTGATATATTTTACATGAGATTTGTTTTTTTCAAATTGTTCAGATTATTCCCACATTCTAACAAATAAACAGGAGAGGGAGGTTTTTTGGTTTGTTTTGATTTGGTTTTTTGTTTGTTTGTTTTGGTGTTTGTTTTGTTTTGTTTTGGTGAGTAATGCAATCACCCTGATCATTAAGTCCTGGAGTAGAGACTGAATTAATGAAGGGTTTTGCAGTACTCATCATCATGTTAATACTGTTTCACCTACCTGCTAAACCAGGAGGAAGGAATCAACTGCACCCCAATGGGAATTGGGTAGCACCAGCATCAGGCACTGAATGCTGCCTTTAATCACACATGTGTGGTACCATGCAAAAATATGTGGCATTTTTTGTTTTCTTTGATCAACTTCCTCAACTCTGCATTCCAGATGGAAGGAGAGGGAACAATTTAAAGAACCTCCATTACAGTCCTCTTAGAGAAAATTTTGTAAAGGACATGACTAGATTAGACTTTCCTTCACTCTTTTTGATCCATGTTCATTATAATTACAGTTCATCACAATCCGATAAGTGTTTTACAATTTCAATGGGCTGCTAGCTACATGTATATATATATATATATATATATACATACATGACCACTCTCAGTACAAAAATATTTGCTCACAAAGTAGCTTCTAGTACATTTTCCAATTACCAGTCTAAGACCATGGGGTAGTCTGTGCTTATGGGATATAAGTGCTATTCAATAAGAATGACCTACTGCAAAATAAAAATATTTTTTGAGAAAAATATACAAAAGAGAGTAAGGATGGTGTTGGGTAAAAAATATACAAAAGAGTGTAAGGATGGTGTTGGGTACAAAATATATAAAAGAGAGTAAGGATGGTGTTGGGTAGACAGTGTTTTAATTTGATAGTGTTAAGTTTTTCGTATTTGAAAAAAAGTAGAAAACATCTCTTAGAGATCACAGTTAAAAACATTATATTTTGAAATTCACGATTCAGTATTTAAAAAGGTTCTCTCCTATTAAAAAAAAAAAAAGGAAACCAATTTTATTTTTGCCTACTAACACTCAGCTCTTCAAATCTGGTCCCAGTTAAATATCTTCTTACAAAATTATAATTTTCATTTTGTTTTTTCTTTAACTACACAGAGTCTACCATTCTTTATGATTCTTTATGATTCTTTATGATTCTTTATGATTCTTTATGATTTCAAACTCTTTGTCAAAAGCAAGAGCACACCTACTGATAGAAGCAGATCCAGTTCTAGGCTTGTTTGTAGCTTGATATAGATGCAAAAAGTACTGGCATTTTTTATTTTGAAGGAAACTTAACCTCAGCAAAGTGCAGTCTAATCTTTTTATTTACATGAGCCAGATGAAGTGCATCACATCTCTTTTAACACTGCAGCTAAACTTAGATACAGCTTATATCAATCAGACCCAGAACTTCATGTTAAAATGCTTAAGTATTTATAGAAAAAGATGGGCTGAAAACTGAAGTCAGCATATATTAGAAAAACAGTAATAGCAAAAAGCTTTGTTGTTGTCAACCAGAAAGCTTAACCACATATTTGATCTAACAAAAACAGATGTGCAGGCACTACTGAAGGAAGTGGGGCACCTTTGATCTGCTGGCTTCTGCTGCTTGCTTACAAAGGACAGTTGATTCCATTAATGAGGCTTTTCTAGTTTATTGGGTTCACCGATTTTATGCACCCAGAGCAGAAGGAAAATTGCGCTACTCTCTAAGAAACCACTTTGATATCTTGTAAATACAGAGCTATAAAGCACTCATGTCCCTTACGGCCTTAAGTGCAATACCTGTGTAAACAGCTGCTTTCATTTCTTGATGATATTTAAAGAGCGTGAATGGTGAGGACAGAGGTAATGCCCTGTTAGATGAGCTGATCTTTGCTTATCTGTAAGGAATGAACTGAGGTGGGAGAAGAAAGAAATCATTTTTCAGAATGAGTCAGAATAATTAATAATCATTTTTGCAGAAAACTAAAGTGAGTGTAATTTCTGGCACTCTAGGGAATGCCTACTCAAAACAACAGATGGATGAATAAACTAATGATGCCTTATTTGCATAAGTCAAGGGGGTCCCATTTACTCCTATTAATTACACTTATCAGTATATTATATTACATGTAGTTAGCTCGCCTAGTCACAGAATTTAATGAGACCTATAAGACCACACACATTGTCCCAAATTCATGACAGTCCTGACATAGGTAAAAAAACCCAACTTTCTGAAGACAGTCTGCCAATCCTAAAGTTCAGAATTTTAAAGACACTTGCAGAGCCTCAAAGGTCATTCTCTCAGGAGTACTCTTTAATGTAGCAGCTGCTAAGAAACTGTGAACAGTCATGCCAAAGACAGATAAAATAAGATTCATCCACATTGCTATTTGTTTAGTTTACTAGCTGTTTCTGAAATACATGGATTATTTAGATTCTTTGGTTTTACTGTTGTTTCACAAGGTTTTACAGAAAGTAATAAGTTAAATAGTGAGCTCCATTTTCCTTCAGTGAATATCAATGCTGGATAATTTTTGTTTTTGCTTTGTGTTGTTCATGTCATTTTGGGTTTTGCTCTTGAATTTCTCCTTTCACTCTTAATTAACAAAACTGCCTAATAGGTATGTCTCAGCAGATTTTTNCATCAACTCTCATCTCCGTTTTTTTTTTTTTTTTTTTTTTTTTTACCTATAGTGACATTCCAATTTACTACAAATTATTTAACACTACAGTAATATTTAAAATGTGCTTTGAGTTAAAATTAAAGTACAAGTTGCAAACAGAGAAAATTACAACTCAGAAAACAGACTTTGATTCTCCTGGAAGTTGATTTTGTTGCCACATACTGGAATTATAATTTGACTATAAAATTTGCTTTTGAACCCCATTGTATTTTTTAGTGCAAGGCTATTTCCATCTTTAAGTTCTCATGCCCAGTGAATGTAGATGCATTCATTTGCATACAAGAAATTCAGTGGTAAGCTCACCATCTCAGCCTGAGTTTGTTGAGAAAAAACAGAAAACCCACCTTCATGCTTGCCTGCTTGTATGCCAAGAGATCAGAATTTCATTAATCTGTCCTCACAGGGGGAAGAATAAGATAAGAGGCATAGTAGCTACCAGCTGAGGATGTCTGTGGCAGTAAAGATTCAGCAGTTTTATTCTCTTCTTGAAAGGAGTTACTCTGCCTAAAAAGCTTCAGTTCCAGCCGCTGCTCATCCTCACCTTAAGCAAAGAGAAGGACAATTTCTAAAGCTGCATGCAATTTCATTGCTATTTCTAAAGGGACTTCAAAGAAGCAGAACATTAAGCACCGCTAAAAGGGCTCAAGTGTGAGTGAGAATAAAGTCTGAACCCTTTTATCATTATGCACACAAAAATGCTTCTGAATTAATTCGTGTAACTGTCAGTAACTAAAGGACAGAACTATAGATAGGCATAACAAAATTTCCTCTACACTCATGGGAGAAGATGAGCTCTCTGGAGCTGTGGCTGTACTCATATTCTGCACACCTACCCTGGGAGCAGACTGAGCCAGGGGAATTTTTATGGGATGATGTCACTACATATGCTTATTGCAGAAGAAAGGAGATCCTGCTGAACAGCATGGAATTTGCAAGGAACCCTCTTCTGGAAAGGGTGGGCTTACATTAGCTTTAAAAGGTCAAAACTTACTGTTTTTCCTCTCTGCCTTTCCTTGGACAATTGAATTTCAGAGTTGGAGGTATTATTTCTGTGTACATATGTAGAGTACTGGAATGGCAGCAGAATTACACATGGGGCTTCCAGCATGAAAGGACTTTCTGTACTGATTCTGGACAAGAGAAAAAGAAGACTTTCTCATGTATTTTGAGTCTCTTCTAGTGTTACTATCACTTTGCTCTCAAATATTTGTTGTAACTCCATTAAAATTAACAATACTCAGACAAGAAAACCAGTTCAGTCACAGTGTGTTGCATAGCATGCTTCTGATTGATTCTGTGGAAAAGGAAAAATATTTTGGAGTAAGACTTTCCTGCAATTTTCAACACAACATATTGGATCATATGATGTTCCCAACCTCAGTTAAACTGTGAATTATATTAAAAATCCCAGAACGGTGAAGAAAATTTAAACATTATTGAAACTGGTGTCTTGCTAATGAAAAGGCTAAGTTTACTTCCTGCTTACCCCAATTCCAAGTACTACTTAGTCTTTACCCATAAAATAAGTACTTTTATGTAATGTATTGAACTTTTTTGTAGAACAATTTCATCTAGTAAACAAATTAAACATCAGGGGAGGGGGGAGGCATGATTTTTTTCTCATTATAAATTAGTTCTGGTATACTGATTTATTTGTTAGTCATAAGTACAACAAGTTTTTTAGGATGATGACACAAATTCCTCCGAGACTAGTTTTTTGGACAGGTTGCAGATGATTCATGAGAATTTTTTTGAAATGCAATAGGCAAATGGGAGAGCAAGTCTCAGGCAGATAAGGTTCAGTCTCAGTACAGGCATTTTATTTCCATTTCCTCTTTTTTTAATGAGTTATCGTCTTCTGTTGTTCTAGCTTTCTTCAAAAAGCTATGCTGGGGCACCTTTCTTCTAAAAGCACCATGTTTTTGCCACATTCCAGGAGGAGTCAGATGTCTGATGGCAATTAAGAACCTGGAGTCAAATCCACTTTTATGGAATTACCCATAAGAGTGATGATGACCCCACTTGCTTTCTGCTTCAAGACCAAGTGCCTGTTTTGGTCTTGCCTTTGACTTTATTATATGCCAGAATTCACACAAATAGGAAGGAACAGAGGACAAATCCATGTGGAGACTTTAGTTATGTTGCTAAATGTACACGAGGAAGAGGTGTCCACTCCCCAGCTCTCATGACAATTTAGTAACATGCAAGTACTTGAAACAAAAATAAAAAGCCCACACTTTCTGGCTATAAAATGAGATGTGCTTTTCAAGAACAGCTATAAATTCATTTTGGTTCCATAGAACTATTTCTGTTTTTAATAAATTGCACTTCTGAACAATATTTTATTATTTCTCATTCTTTCTAGTAAGCAGGAATGGTAAAACAAGCAGGTGTGTAATCTAACCTTATCTGCTTTGAGAACACAGAAAAATATCAATGGAAGTTCTGGTGTACTCCTATGTGTAGTTAAACATCTGTGCTGCTCCTCATTTCCACTCATGTCCTTTTAATTTATTGAGTGATGACCAGCAAAATAAATAAAAACAACAACAAAAAATATAAGATGTACAGAATAGTAGATTTTATTAGTATTTAAAATTTGATACCATTTTTGTAATAAATATAATTAAATGTATTTCTAGCACTAAGAAACTGTACTGTATTCATCTGTGGGATTTTTTGTTGATTATTTTGTTTGTCTGGTTTTTTTTTTTTTGTTATTCCTTTAGTGGTACTGGACTTAATATTTTAGCAGAAGTGTCTCTGAAATATAAAAACCCCATAATTTCTAATTTTTAAAAAAATAATTTCTTTAAATATTCTTAATTATTAAAGACCTGGTGGTCTAATTGTGATCTCTTTATTGCAACACATTATGCAATATGTAAACTTTCTGCCATTCAGGAAAAAAAAAAAAATTCTCATTGCTGTGAACCTTCTGTCCTAAAGCAAAATTTCATCTATGACACTGTCACTTGATGGAGAGATGTATAAATTAGAGTGCACCAAGCACCTGTTCCAGTCATTGCATGAACATATGGTGTTGTCTATCCTTGTCACAAACAATCTTCTACTTCACATTGTGAACTGGCCCCTGGCATAAAACTGAAATGGTGGGAATTAAATGGTTTGATGAACAGAAGACAAAGGAAGAACCAGAGTAAATGATCTTAAAGTGGGCAGGGAAGAGTTAAATCCCTGTGAGGATTTCCCCAGGTGGTACATACTGAAACCTCATGTTTGAAATTACATCTTGCTGTGGTAGCTCCAAAGAAATGGAACCAGATGTGCTCATCATTACCCATCAGGCCACCATGGCAAGCTAATTTTGCCAAATAGCCCAAATATACACAAAGCTGTAACGACCTTTAATTCCTAACAGCTTCAGTAGATCTTATTAAAAGCAGTGGTGGGCTCTCAGGGATCAGAAACTACTGGTTTCAGCTTTCAGACTGGCTGTGTGAGGATGCTAACCCCAATGACATTACAATATAAGATGTTTATAACAAAAAAGAAGTATTATAAATAGTATTAATTAAAACATGGAAGAAGATGAATTCCTGAAAGAAGTAAGACAATTTTCTTAGCAATCACTTTTGCTTTCTGCAGTTTGAGGAAAAATAATTTTCATTATTTCTGTTCTTAAACACATAGATCTGATGGATGATAGAACAATATAGGAATTCAGAGAGTGGGATAGTGGGAAAGGAATTAGGTTTTATGGTCATCCATAAATGTTGCAATGGCAGTAAAGTGGAAGGGTACATGTTACAAGCATTTTTATTAAAGTTTGCTAAATCATTTCTACTTTTCCTGGTAGTTGGAAAGATTGAGAAATGCGGAATATCTTTTTATTGGTCTTTGAAATCTCATCAAAATATTTATCTTCAATACACGGACATTCTGTTGGACTACATTCTTTCCTCAGATAAGTTATTGTTGCTTTCACATCAGCAAAATTCCTTACTCCTGATAAGTCAGAAACTATTTAAATTGTCTGTAATGACAAAGTATTTCAATTTGAGATAATCTCATTGTATTGCTTCACCTCCAATAACTTATTACAAGATACTTAAGAAATTTCCCAAGTTAAATTCATTAGCAATATTTACTGTTTGATCAAAAAATGGAGATATTTCACTTCTAACCTAATATCTCATTTTTTCCACTTTCACTGAGTGTCCATTGTTCTAACTGTTCTGCATATTCAATTGAAGAAAAAAATCTCCAGAGGATTATAACATAGATATACACTGGTCAGTTTCAGTAAGGTTAACATACCATGGAACACAACTGTGCATATACTTCACTGCACTATGACATTTCTAATGGGTACAGAAGGAGGTTTCTTTTGAAATTATATGAAGTGAACATATGTAATATTTTAATATGTCAGGTTGCAGGCCAAACACTTAAAGCCTATAGATGACAACATATGCCTATAAGAAATAGAACAGATTTTATCAAGTATTTTCAAAGGACAGGCTCATACTGAAAAGTGGCTTCAAGATATCTTAAAAGCTGCCATGGCTGGGAAATAAGCCAAGGAATCTGTGTTTCTACAATACTTGTGCTGATGCAGTGATAAATATTTGTGCAGTCATTTTCCCTCCTGCTTGAAGTATCTGAGTGTTTGCTTGATGGTCCTAAAAGACTACAGATAATTTCATCTTCCAGTGAACAAAAGACTCAAAATCAAATTATAAAAGTACTACTAGAGTAAAAAAATTCAGAAAATAATATCTGAACTCATAAATTTAAATGAAATATATAGAATTCTCAAATGTTACTGTGGGAGATTTTATGAGATTTATAATGTAGAAGGCTAGAGCTGCTGGCCATAGTATTCCTTTTGGCCTCAGAAAAGAAACTGTGGCTATTCCATATGATCTGAGATGCAGCAAAAATGAACTCACAGTCAACTAGTAAAGAGCTCTCAGGCAATTCTGGATTGACCCCAATATTAGATTTAAAGCCAAGGAACAGTCTTAGTAGGGTAGCTTTATTTTTGCTTAAGGATTCTTCCTATGTCATTCACTTTATTGTAGAAATCCAGAAGATTAATCAACACAGCAAAAAAGTGCATATATATATATATATATATATGTGTGTGTGTGTGTGTGTATGCACTATATGTACTAATATCTTACTAGACTGAAAAAATCTATCAACTTCCTTATCTTTCTTCCTACAACTGTGAAAAAAAGTCCTCTAATTCTGGTTTAAAGATGGAATGTCAGGATTTTATCAATACTGTAAGCCTCATTAAGTTCTCAGGCTTCTAAAATGTGTGATACATAGAATAATATGGTCAGCAATTCTGTATTCAAAGTTGGAGTTGTGGGTATGTCCATTCAGCAAATTCTTGCAGCAGAAAAACAAACAAATACATCAGCATAAATGTCTGATTGCAATCCTATTTGTCTTGGTTTGGCACAACGAGAGATTTTTAGGCATCACCTTCTCATGTTAGGAAAAAGACAAGAGTTTTTTTCTTCAGGTCCATTACATTAAATTCTTCCACTACGTCATCAATTAAAAGCAGAATGAAACAAAATCAGTGTTCTGCTTGAGTTCAGCAACTGTCCTCAAAACTATTATCCAAGTTTTCTTACCTTTTGAAACCTACCAAACTTTCAGTTTAATCTGAACTGTTTTATAGCAAGATCACTCAATTTTTTATCTCCCCCAAATTATTAATGCTTCAAAAATTAATTGATAGTAAAGGAATCCTTCTCTTCATCAGGTTGCTCAGAAAAGTTGCTTTCATCTGCATTGAAAAACATTATGCTTTTTGCTTGTGTGAGGGGTTCAACAAAAACCAGGAATATTTGATGAACTACTGACCAGAGGAAACATCATGGCAGATGAATCTCACATACTTGAGGGTTTAATTTGCCATCTTTAGATGAATGTGTTTGGGATGAAGAGAACTAGGCACGGTAAGAGCTAGTGTATCAGGGTAAGCACAACACACAAAGAAGCTGTGTACCTCACTGAGGGAAAAATAGAGATGTCTTGACAAGTAGCAGATATGGAGAGAAAATACAAGATTGAGGTCAGGCTTCCTTTGTACCAGCCTTCTGGGAACACGTCACAGTCTCATGTCTCTGAAACCCTCAGCTCTGAACACTGACTGCAAAGATGGACAAATGATATTGCAAAGCACAGGAATATGTAATACAAAGTCTTGGATGGAAGTGAATGGCTTACTTAGCCTGAAATCATGCTTTTTAAAAATGTACTTCACAGATAGATACCTGGAACACTATCAGAACAAAATAAAAGCAAAAAAGATAATCTTGTACATTCAGTGATATATGAACAATACATGAGACAACACAATTTTCTATTTTCCTCAGCCTTATGTGCCACCATCTGGTTAAAGCCTTGAGATTTTCTGCTGGCAGTGAGAGGCAGTTACCCACCAAACCCTTCTTTCCCCATGGCTCATCAGGGCAGGTTAGTCCTTCCTTCAGCTCACATGGCAGATACTTTGCTGCTGCAGGGTGGCTGCCAAAACAGAACTTCATCCTCAAGTAACCTCTGTAGAAACTCTGAAAGAATGCTGTGAAATTTGAAAAGAATACTGATAGAGACTAAGAGCCTTCTGGAGCATCAACAAAAAGATCATCTATCAAAGATCATCAACCTTGTATTGGTTCCGTCTTATCTCTCTGCCAAATAAAATTGTATTGGTACACAAGAGAGACCACAAAATGTGAAAGAAGAAGAGAAGAGCAGAACACAGATTTCACTTTTCTTTATGCCTTTTCAGCAGTCAGTTTCTATTAGTTGAGGTCCCTCAGAGAAATGAGGCAAACTCTCATCCTTATTTGCAAGAAACTTCAAAACATAAAACACTCTAATTTCTAATACAGTATAATCCAAAAGCTACGGTAATGGATGGGCTCTGTTCTACTTTCACATAAGAGAACATGAGAAATTAAAGATGCATCTGAAGTCAAATCACAAGAGACATGGGTGTGAAGTAGGATGAAGTGAAAAAAACCCAAACCTTACCTGGTAACATCTTTGCATATCTGGTCACAACTTTTTTATGTATTGCTTTGGAAATAGCTTCTCAGATCTTATTACCTACTTGTGCTATTGTATATTTTTCTGCTGCCCAACTAACTGACTGACTGGCTAGATTTTTTTTTTTTTTTGTCTCCTTAATTTACCACTTGAAACTAGATTCTGCTTAAACATTCCTCTCCTATTTTTTTTTATTAGCTGCCTCTGTAGAATAACACAGATATATGTACTCTCAGACAAATAAAGCTATAACTCCAAAAGTAAACTATATTGCTAATTGACTTCTTACAGTCTGGAAATATGGATATCAGTGAGCAAACTCCAATACAGGGAGATACTTCCTGCCCTGGGATAATTTGGCCCATTTTTTTTGTTTTCGCATATTCCTGCAAGCTGGTGCACATGGCAGTGCAGGAGGAAGTTCAGTAGATTGGTAAGTTCTCTGCCTGTGCTGATCCGAATGGCTGCTGCATTTTTTGGGGGGATACATAATACATGTTTTTAAGGATTATGATATTACCTCCTCCTTCTCAACACTGATGATGATTGTTGAACAGATTGTAATCTCTTCGAAGCAGGATTTTCTTGATCTCAATTTCTTTCACTGTGCTGCAGCATTTAGTGAATAAGGCTATTGATCAGTCAGGCAATCAATGTGCTGTGATGTTTCTCTCCTTCACCCCCCTCAAAAAATGTAAGTGCATGGCTACATAAAATGCAAATGCAAGTTTAGTCAGTTTTTGAAAATTCACGTCAACCTCTTAACAGGATGCACATTGCAAGAAAGGCTGTTCTGCCAGCGGTAGTTCTATTTTCAGTGATAAAAATCTGAAGAAAAAAATCTTTGGAAATGGTTTAGATTCTTATAAAAGCAATTCTCTAATATGTCAAGAATAATAATTTGTATAATTAGCAAATATAATATAAAGCATTTGTTGTCCCAGAGATACTACATGACTTCTTGGATATGTTGGGGTGGGTTTTTTTTTTGGGTTTT
>VWZN01014227.1:245829-259054 GCA_013396955.1 Regulus satrapa
TTTTTTGGTTATGTTTTGTTTTTTAACTGTTTGTTGCCAAAGAATTATTCAGTGAGTTCCTAATGTGTAGCCTACAATATAAGTAGGCTCCCTCCTGTGTTTGCTCCAATGGTGGCATTCCCTCAGAGTAATAATAAATATTCTCTATATGGCAATTAGGTTTAGGCATGATTGTAAATGCAAAGTTCACAAGGTTGCCATTAATACTATCTTACATCCTCATTTCCTGTTGTCTTCATAGCCTAACATGTTTACCTTTAAATTAGAACATAATTAGCAAATCATATAGCTCATTTTTACTGAAAATAGCAGCTTGGTGAAATACTTTTTATCATCTGGGGCTGACCTTCCCACAGACTGCATATCTTGGAAGAGTACTGTAATAAGAGAAATCAGTTCTTTTGGATCCAGGCCAAAAACTAATTTAATTTCTCTGGCTGCCCCCCTCCTTTCCAACTCTTCTACCCCCTCTCCCCAGTAACACTCAGATATGTGAGTTGGAGTTAAAAAGCTGCAGTTAGTAAACAAAACAAAGACAAAACTGCTAAGAAGTTAATGAAAACATCAGTAAGTCATAGCATCTGGATCTCATCATCCACGTCTGATGTAAGGAAGATGTCCAGATGTTAGCAGAACTGTAGCAGTTGAAATATTTTGTGAGCAAGACTCCTTCCAAACAATCAGACACAAAGCAGTTCAGCACTTTCAGCAGTTTTTAGGAAAGTTTCAAATATATAGTGGTCTTTTAGATGTGCAAAAGGCCTGCTCAGTGCTGAAGGAATATACAGTCTGGGGAGCTGGGCCTGGGGATTGTGAGCCTCTGCTTTCACTAAGTGCACATGAATGTTCAAAGAGCAGGGAAAGAGGAGGCCTCCTGGTTGTCTGTCGTTAGCATAGACTTCTAGCAGAGACACAATGCTGCTTATCTTGTGGTATCCAGTGTTTAAGACTAGAGTTTAACAATATCCACAATGATGAATTACAAAACTGGGCCTGAAGAGAGCAGACCATAATTTTCATCTTTCTCACTCATTTTTAATCCCCATTTGACAACGTGTATCACATACAAGCCTTACATGCTGAAAAGTATAAATGATGAGGCTGGTTTCCTAACAGGTGGTTGCCAGGTGTATTGCATTTTTCCTTCCACTCCTGTCTGAGCTGCCTGATGGAGCAGTGATATTTGTCTCATTTGGGTGCTCATTCTCCATGTGCAGAGTGACACAATTGCTCAGTTCCTCTTGGGCATGATTTGTGAATGGTTCTGGGTGTGCTCCCTTCCCCCTAGATCCATGCTAATAAAGACTCCGTTTGGAGTCCCCAAGAAAGCAGTGAAGTTATTTCTAAAAATTCATAATTGCTGAAGTGTCCTGGCACTAGATTCTTCTGCACATCCCTAAAATCTCAGTTAGGACAGGACATGGGCTTGCTAGCTGATTGCTTCAGTCCTTGAATTGGCTACAAAGACTGAGGAAAAAACCAGAGCACTGAAGAAACGGGTGTATTTCCATAATCCTCTCCAGCTGTTGTAATTTGAATGCATGAGGATTTTGTAGCAACCACTTTTAGAAAATGCTTAGTATACTGTGTTCTTCTTATTGTAAACATGGACTAAACAGTGCCATTGTTGTTGCCTGATTACAGAAATTATGGTGAGCTCTGTGAGATAAATGTTTAAAATTTCACTAATATAGGAAAATGGGAAAGTTTAATGTATGAAACTTTCCAACTGTCTAGTCTCCCAAAAGTGCCATTTAGCTCTGTTGTATGGAAATATCTGTTACAAATAGACAAGGTGACAGAGTGTGCACACATTCTCTTTCCTTTGAGAGCTCCAACCTCTTTTGGTACTAGACTTCAAATTAGAAGTGTGAGAGGGTTGGAAACAGGATATTTCAGTAGCTGAAAATAAACCCCACTTTCTCACTACAGGCACCTACAGCTTTTCTGTACTTCTCTACGCTTATATACTTACTCTTATATAGAGAGTAAGAAATTGAGAAACAGAATATGGAATAAGAACCCAATCATGCATTTAATTCCCAATGCCATTTTGAATGAGTATTTTGACAGAAGGACTTTGCCTTAAATGAATTCTAGTCATCCCATGATAAAACCACCAATGCTTATAAAGGTATACAGTACTCTAAGATACCTTATTGGAATTTAGTGTGGCAATATTTTCAAAAATTAGACAAGCATGTGCTATTTATGAAATGTAGTATTTCTGGTTACATTTGATATCTAAATTTGAAAGATGTGAAGAATAATAAGCCGCAAGAATGAAATGGATATTTTCTCAAAAAAACATGCTTGCACTATAGGCTTGTTGAGTAAAAATATAGATAACAGCAAAGCTTATGAGCACTCTCCAAGGGAGGAAACTGTATATGATAATGACATTTAACCATTAAATCAAAATAATTTATTCATATGTTTTGCACTGGATATGCTATACTGGCTTTATTATAGATACAGCTCCTCTAGTTATCAGACAATTCTTATTTACTGTTTTCCTGTTTCTTTTCCATAAATTATGGTCTATTTAAAAATATGTATCAAATCAATAGCTAATCATCCTCTACATCATGGTAGGTGGCTAATTTTGCTATTTTATATAATAGCCTGAGCGAAACACCAAACCTGTAGGAGATTGTCTCCAGACTGGGGGTCAGTAATTTCCTAAAAACATTGATAGACTCAAACAGTGATATATCTGAAGCTATATATCAAGTGGTCTTAGGTTCTGCAGCATATCCACTTTCTAAAATGTTATTTCACCTACACACACTGTAAATCTTTCTCCAATCTCAGAAAAAAGCAAGCACTTCAAGAAGTAATTTCTCTTCTGTATGAGCATAAATTTTGGGGACAGCTGAAATGTAGCGCTAAATTCTTCACTTTAACTTGGGGCTTAAAAAATTTCTAAGGATAAAAATTCTATTCTTTAGTTCCTTTACTTGCCATAGATAGCTACAGACATACTTTGAAGTATAAGCAATATCAGGGAAATGTTTAAGAATTATTATGTATATATATCAACTCACAGACATCACAATTTGTACATGGGTATGCTTTAAGGCATTGGAAGTAAGAGGAAAGTATAAGAAAAAACAGAAATTAGAAATCCACTAGAAATATGGGGGTATTGGTAATGGAGAAAAATTAGGCATCAACAAGAATAGAGAGTATGTAGCAGATGCACACACTGTTTCTTGACAAATTCTGCAAATTGGTAATGACCAGTAGAAAGAAAAACATTAAATAATGGTATAATTCTAACTAATCATCATAAATTAAAGAATAAAAGGTATACTCAAAGGGTCCTGAAGAAAAACTTTTCATTAGGATATTGAAAAAACCATGGAAACTCGATGGAAGTTGACTGATAGTCTTCCAAAAGTAATCTAAATGGAAATTAATTGTTTGATGGGATTATTTTTCACCAACCCCAGAATTCTCTATCTTTAGCAATAACTTACAAGGACATATGGAATCTTTCTGGATGATTCAAGTACTAGCAAAGTAGGCATAATGAGAATTGGTCTGTAACCGATATTAGAAATTGAGTAATTTTGCTGTTCTATGGCAATGAACAGAAAAGAAGACCAAGAAAGACAGCGGTGGCAAAAGCCCACTTAAGTAGGTTAAAGGTACACATTAAATTTATTCCTGGAGTAAATACAATATTGAGAAATTTTAGTGAACTTTAAAAAAAAGACATTTGAATATGAGAAATAGTAAGCAGGTAAATAAGGAATGTAATTTCAACTAGAATAGCTGAAAGTTTCTTTCTAAAATATCAAGTACTTCAGACTTTTAATGACTAGGCTACTGCAGCAAAACTGTCTGTAATTCCCCAACTTCAGACTACTTACACATCTTTTTTCTTTGGTCTATAATACCAGAATCTCAGAACACAATGCAACTTTGCATGCAATGTATCTTTTTTTTGGTAACTTTTGGTTTTTAAACCCCCTTAATTTTAAAAGAGAGGCACATTAGTAGTCAGTTGTACTCAGTGTCTGATCATGCATTCCAGAAAATGCTGGTGAAAATGAAAAAGCCAGGATCTTTAGTCATGCTGTATGGTGCACATAGTGGCTCTTACGACAATGCAGATAGATGTTACATTGGGTGATGTAAATTCAGACAGAAGTGAAGGCACTAAGAGAAATCTGTCTAAAATGTTTTGAGCGTATGTGCATTTGAGATCTGAGAATGATGCTTCATGCACTGTGAAAGCTCATTCTGTGCTGCTGCCCTTCTTGTGCATGAAATCCTTGTTTCTTTGGGAGGTCTATCCACTGAAGAAGCCAGAATGCTCTTCCCTTCCCAGCTGAAGATGTGGTCTGAAATTAGTAAGGGGAATTAACTGGGAACTCCAAAGGAAGTACACCTATTTCTTGTGAATGCAGTAACAGGAAAGTTACAGTTTTCATATTGCCTATTTAGAGGCTCTGTCAAGTTAAATCTTCTTCCTTCCTTAGTCCTTATTTTTTGCTGTTCACTCCATTACCTGCTACCCCCAATTTTTTCTTACCTCTAGTGGGCATTTTAAATGTCCCAGTAATAAAAATTATTTAATGATTTACATAGTGAATAATTTTCCACATTTTAAGATCACCAGATATGACTATATACGTGTCTGGATGTTCTTTCTTCATGCAAATCAAGGAGTTAACAAAACAGAGTAAAAAGCCATGATCTGTGCCGCTATGATGTGACTGTGATGAGCTGCAGTTCACTGCTCCTCAGGATGGGTACTTTATAAATATATACCATACTTATGTGTTATACCAAATTTATATAACAGTAACAATATACCATAGTAGTGTATAATAACATACAATATTTATTTGAGTGTGGTCCTCTTCAGCTGGCTGTTCTGCCATTTGATAAGGTGGCAAAGGCAGTAACTCAGGCCTGGTCCAAACCTTGGGGTTTGAAAGCAGCATGAGGATGCTGCTCTACACTGCACAGTGTAGGAGAGCACACAGAGGTCACCTGTAAGGGCAGCCTGCATTCATCTGCATTCCTTTACTACACCCACTCAAAATCAAAGTGTTTTTAGATACAGTCATTTAATTCCATACCATTTTAACAGCACCTCAAATATTTTTGATACCTTTTGTACAGGACTATTGCTCCACTTTTTTTGTGTCAGTAAGACTACATGAACATAGAGTCCTAGAATGATAAGAGTAGTTCAGGTTGGAGGGCACCTAAAGATCATTTAGTTCCAAGCCCCTGCCATGGGCAGGGACTCCTTCTGCTATACCAGGCTGCTCAAAGCCCCAAAACAGCCTAGTCCCAAACATGTCCAGGGACAGGGAGTCTACAGCCTCTCTGGTCAACCTGTGCCAGTGCTTCACTAGCCTTACAATACATAATTTCTTCCTAACATCTAGTGTAAACCTACTGTCTTTCAGTTGAAGACCATTACCCCTTGTCCTTTCCCTACATGCCCTTGTGAAAAGTTCCTCTCCAGCTTTATTGAAGGCCCCTTTTAGATACCAGAAGGCTGCTGCAAGGTCTTCCCAAAGCTTTCTCCTGCCATTCTTAGCTAATGTAAAAAATGTTTTCCATGATATATTTCCTACTTAGAAGTAGACAGTACTCCCTGTTTGATGATTATATAAAATTACATTTCATGAAGTGCTATTTCTGTGTGCAGCCTAGGATATTTTGAAGGCAAAACATTTACTTTGTCTTGAATATGCCATGAAGAATGCATATTTCAGATTTTCTTCTTTCTTTTGCAAATAATGTGTTTTTTAAAGGCGTGCCCTGATAACACAAATTGCTGATCTAAAAGGATTTCTTCTTTCAGTGTCATGACCCTTCTTGACATTTTCAGGTAGTCAGCAGTTTAAACTGCTGATATCCCAGAGAACAAACAGAACAGCAACACAACATGCTGTTTTGTTTCTCTTCCTGAATCTCTGTTAATAATGAAGTATTTTCTGGAATACACCCTGATATCGACTCCAACTGTACTTCTTATTGGGGGTTTAGCCTGCTGAATTTTAGATTTTCTGACTGACAGCAGCCCAAATATATTAGTGGACTGACAAGTCTGCATCTCCAGCACAGCCTGGAAAATAGAACTGTCACTCTTTTTAAGGGTCCTCTAGCATCTAAGCCTTGTATTGATAAAAAACTGTGATGGCTCATAACCAGCTGCCAAGTAGAATAAAAACATGCTGACCCTTATCAGTGCAGCTAAAGCGGCTAAAGGGTTCACGTTCACTCCCTGTTTCTAGGAATGTGACAGAGTCTCCAGAAATATAATTAGCAGTTGTTTAGCCTCCAAGTATTTGATAAACATATGCAAGGTTAAATATATACATTTATCAAGTTCTCTTTGTATCCTGATAAAATCTGCATACTTTCATATGTAGGTCACATTCTGAAGGTATAAATGACATATCACTATATGCTTTCCTATGTCCGCTGATGAGAGTGAAGCAATTTTGTAGAAGAGAATTGGTAGCAGTTGTTGTACCTGGACACAGGCCAGGGGTCTGTTGATGCAAATACCATTCTGAACCTAATGATAATTTAAAAAGCTTACTTCAAAGAATTCTCATAAACATCTCCAGCAGGTAGAATGGCAACGAATGTCATGGTAAACAAGTGTCTAGCTGACCAGGCAACACACAGATTAAACAAAGGCTGTCTTGGCCCCACTAGCTTCCCTTTTATAGATTTGTGTAACATCCATGCCTTTTCACTCAGAACTTCTTTCCTCTCAGTGCATCTTCCAGTGGAGTTTCAGCAATGTCCTGAATATCAGGACCTCTGTGGTGACTGCTGCTCCATGTCCTGCAGTAGTTAAGGCTACCAAAGAATCCCAGTTTTATAACACACCCTTGAGAGATGAAGTGAACTGTCTGCCCAGTTCATTTTGCTGTGAAGAGAGATTACCATCTTTTATGACACTGCCATAATTGTGACCACCTACAGATCACTAAAGTAAATATGATGTTCCCATCTCCTGTGACTATGAGGTTTTTTCCGTAAAACAGTGCAAAGCTGAGTTCCTCTGCCTAGGAAATTCACTTTCCTTTGCCATCTATGAGAATAGGCACAGATATAATCCAGGCACTTATACAGGAACAAGGTTTTTATGAGTAGGTCTAATTCAGAGCAGATTTTTGCCCACGTGTTTCTTTATAGGCAATGGCCACTCACTGCCTGATTACCCAATGTAATCATTTTTGGAATCAGTACTCAACCAAATGTCTGTTATGCACTTAGCTACTCTTATTTCTCCAAAACGTAAACGCAGAAGAGTGATGTAAAAGTTCAGTTTACATTAGTAAGCCATAAAGTCTGCCTCTTGGTCATCTCATCCTTGATCTTATCATTATTCACATTTCTCCTCCCTCCTTCCCTTCCCCTGGAATAAACCACCCCCACTGTAAGTATACAAACAAACCAAAATGATCCCTCAGTCACACCCATTGTGCCCTTCTGCTGCCTCTTTTGAAACCTTTAAATACTGCAAAATAAAAGTAACAATCTCTGCAGGGTGAATGAGGAGCATTAATCCAACAGACAATAATAGAAGAGAAAAAGTGAGTTAAATTATCTTGTTCTCCAGCCCTCTATTATGGTCTGCCCCAAGGTTTTAAATATTTGCAAGTCAAAATAAAAATGTGGACTGAAACTATATAGATGGCTGATAGTTCATATCTCAGAAGCCTAGCTCTGGCATACCTGACACTCACTTGGAGCTCACAGCAGTGAAATCCTTGCCAGAGGAAATACCAGTAATTGCTCAGTGCAAAGCCCAGATATTCCAACTGACATACTCCCTGGCTACAAAACACTCCGTAATGTAACTCACTGGAGCACATCACAGCAGTAAAGCACACGGTCTGACCTAACAGCAAAATAAAATGCTTCAGCATTTTAGTCTGAGTTTATCCCATAATTCTGGACCAAAATTCACTGTTGTTTTTCTTTTAACCAAAGTTTGTCTCATCTAGTTAGAGAAGCACACACAGTTCCACCCTAGGCACAGCACGGATGTAACATGACACACAAACAAAAGGCTGGAGAAATACTCAGAGACTATCTCGATACATATGCAAATGATACCACTAATTACTGTTATATATTTTGATCCCTTATGAATTTTAAAATATATCTGTGTAATGTCCTTCTCACCTGCCAGTCGTCTGTCTCTCGTGTTTTTCCAGATAACATCCAAGGCTCTAGCAGTGGAGTCCCTGATATGATCACTAAATGATCTCCTCAGAGGGGCTTTCACCGGGTGATGCATAATGCAGATCGATCACACATCCAGGTCAAACGGCTGTAGCTTAGCCCGAGGAAAAAGGGCATTCTCTGCCCGGGGATCTGTTTGGATTTCTCTCTGCCAGGCAGGCAGGTTGTTACTTTATATAATTTGTCATCAGCCTTGTGGAGCTTTTCCTTGAAGAGTCAGGCATTGCAGTTCTCACTGCGGATGCAGGAAAGCTCAGACTGCAGCCAGCCTACTGGAAAGCTGCCAAAATCTTACATCTGGAACAGTTTACAAATGAGCTAACGATACAGTCATTTAGATTTGGGGCTTTATTTGTGGATATCTATAGGATTCTAGCTTCCTGTTTAATCAAATAACTTACCAGGCACATACTTGCATGCTCATTTATTAGGATAATATTTCCCTACTTAGCTGATGTTTCAGGTAATCTTTCATGCTTGGACATAAAAAGGTAAGAAATATAAGAGAGATAAAGTAATTTTAAATATCTAGAGATCAGGTATTTTATTTCATTACCACTTTTTTTTTTTTTGTTTTGTTTTTCATTTTACCCTAGTTAAGACAGAGAATGGGGCCCAATTCTGAGTTCCCTATATTTAGTACTTCATGACAGTGCACTAATGAAAGGATGAAAACAAAAATTTAGAGGAAAAGGGGAGATAATAAAAAAGGAGAGGGAACTAAGCCTCCACATCTTTGCTGAGGGGAAAGATAAGTTCCCATATGAAAAATATTTATGAATGTAACTGAGATTAATAGCCACAGTAAATGAAGCCATTTGACCTTGCTTATTTTGACCTTTTTAATTGATTACTGTGTCCTGTGGCTTCCCTGAGGGAGAAAGGGAGAACTAAAAGAGTGCCTGAAACTCTCCCTTTTTAATAGTATGTGTGAGGAGATGAGAGATGCCAGTTTAAAAACCTAATTCCCTTCATTATATGGAAAAGCAAAAACTGTCAAATAAAGTTGTCTTCATGTTCATTCTACAGGTTGGCCTTAAGTTTTTTACAGCAGATATTAATAGTAGATACAATTTTTTTTAAAGTATTACCATTAAAATGTATTGATTAACTTCTCACAAGGTTGGCATGCAGAGACCAAGTTACAGAGTTGTGAGTTTTAACCCTTAACAAAGGGATTTTCACTCCCTTTGAATTTCTTCCTAGAACAAAATAGTTTCTCTTTTCATAACATGAGATTATTTATTTCACACTTTCTTATTTGTTGCAATTTTTCTCCTGGTGTCTTCTCAGTTTCTTTCATTTTCACTAGTCCTCATTTCCTTTAAGACAAATCATTATTTCATTCTGACAATGAAAGTGAATTTATGGGATTTGTAATAGTGTAACTGAGGGGATAACTGGTTCACCATCTATTTCAAGCAGACCCTAATTTCTTCCCATCTAGGCCTTCATTTTTTATCTTTATAGAGCATCTGCAAACACTAATGTCCTGTGTATGTCTTTGAACAAAACAGCAGCAAGTGACCTCTGTAGTTTGTAGTTGCTTTCCTCATTACAGCCCTCCTTCTATCTGAGGCCGGATGGGGAAAGAAACAGCCCACTCTCTCCACTCTCTAGAGAAATTCAATATGATAACACACTCTTGCGTGGTTGTGGTTTTTTAAAAAAATTTGGTTTTTTGGTGTGTTTTGTGTTTTATTTTTTTCTTAATTATTATTCTGGCAAAAATTCCTGGTAGAGCAAGTGCAATGCTTACACAGGCAAATACTGACATAGGCTTACAGAGGCAAACACTGACACGATGACCAGAGCACAACATCTCTGTTTCAAAACACGTACGCTCTGTTCAGATGGGATCTGCTTCTCTTGCTATTAGTGGACAGCTCAGAAGAGCATAATTCATTTTTAAATGAAGCTGCAGTAAGCAAGAACTTACTCAGGGACTGAGTTTCCCTGTTTTAGAAGGCAGCAAGGGTGAAGACAGCCTCAACAGGGTTTTAACTACCCCTGGCCATGTTTACGTTACCAACAACATAGCCGAGAAAAAAATGGATTTATACAGCAAAATAAATTGTACCAAAGTTTTGACACATCTCCAGGTAGAGTTACTTTGAACTATGTCTATCTGCATCTTTTGAACTGAATGAATCCTGGGACTTTCATGAATGGTTTGGAGATCACTGGCACACTACCAGGGTGCATCTTTTGGCTTAGGTTAATTTGAAAACTGTCCAATTCACATGTTCCAAGATTGGTTGGAGATATAAGCCAAAGAGTGGTGTTGGGGGAACCTTTTTGAAATCATATGCCTAGTCCAGCCTACAATATCAATAAAAATGTGACCATTATTCATTTTAGAAGCTAAAACAACTTTTAAGAATTTTAAATTAAAATCAGCAACATGCATATATTTCTAATTAGGGTTTGATTCTTTGAGAATTACTGTGGGTTATATTACACGTCAACATAAATTTATTTAAAACATTTAAACCAGTTCTAAACAACCAGTTCAACAAAATGGTCTGGAAAATGGCAGAGGGCAAAGGAGGAATAAACTGTAATGAAGCAGAGAAATACTGCTAAAAGCATTTGTTTGTGTGATGCTACAACACAAATAAATAAGATTGTGTAAAGAATTAAATGTCAGAAAATTTAAAATGGGTCATGTGCAGGTAAATAATTTGATATAGATAGGCAAGAAATATAGATAAAAAATAAAGGACATTAATTTTAGAAAAGTGTGGACAGAGTTGTAATGGAGAATACAGTTAAAAGCAAATACATATCATATGACCAACAAAGGAAAAATTGAGATTCATGGCATCCAATACAGTCACAAAATGAGGTAATAATTTGCCATGCAATATGAAAGCACATGATTTTTAAGGATTTTGAAATTATGTTTAAAAATGGTATTGGGGCAGAGCTGTGCTGCAATCACCATTCTTACATTATTTTTAAAAAGCTCCTTGTGGAACAATAAACTCAGTTTTGGTCTGCACCTCTCAATACCCACATGATGCTGAAAAGGTATCCATGAGCCCAGTGTACAGGCAGCTGGTAGCAGAAGGGCCAGGGTGACAGTGACAAGGAGTTCTGTGCTGGAAAACACCCATGTGTACAGTGGAAAGCTGCTGAACTGCCACCACCACTGTGCCATTATTTGATACTCCTGTTGAGAGCCATACTCTGAATCCCAGGCAAGCTCCTCCCACATTCCCAGTTGCTACTGCCCAAATGATATCTGCCTATGTGGAGATATTTTCTATTTCAGCTCAGTCTTGTTCCCACTTTCCTTGAAGGTGTAGCTGTTTCCACAGAGATGTCTACCTGAATCACAGGCCTGCAGTTGCACATTGTTTGTGTGGAAGAACTTCCCCCATTTCTTTGGTAAGCTCATGCTTACAGGCTGAACTGGGAGAGGGGGCCATGGCTACCAAGTACACACGGTACAGATCTCACCAGGTGAATCTTAGATGTTGATCAACATGAGTGTACTAGATTAATTTATTCTTAAACCAAACAGCTAAACTGGAGCACTGTGAATGGTATTAAAGCAAAGTGCCTTAATTATGAGATTTATGGATAGGCAAAGAATGTATTTTTAAAGAAAATGGTAAAATGTTTTGCTGCTCTCTTTGACAATATACAGGAAAATCTCCTGAAAACAAATAATGTTTCTGTAACTGGGAAAAAACACCCTTCCATGTCTTATGTCTACTATTTGATTAGCTGTATATAGATGTTACAGCAAAATGCATGCAAAAATAAGCAAAGTCATAAATCATCAACCAGCGTCTGAGTAAAATTTATGATGCAGCTCTATCTTTTGGCTTCATGGTGTCTGGAAAGAATTAAGAATTATTAATTAAGAATAACCACCATCAGACACAGGATTTTGTATTTGAATAATTTTGGTGTTGACCACAGTCATAGTGCAGTCTAAACTCCTGCTATCTTCCAGAATAATTTCATGTTATTCAGTGTGTTATGTTTAATGCTGCAACAAAAAAAAACCCAAAACCCCCAAAAGTAAATTCTTATAAACAGGATGGGTCAACTAAGATGTGTGCTGAATCATAAAATAGTATGAGGGGAATGTGAGGGAGAGGGCTGTCTTGCTGACAAGGGGATTGCAGCAGATGGTGTTAGGGGAGAGAGGTGCTAGTACACCCTCAGGAGAGAGACAGCTGCCCCCTCCATGCATGAGGAGCAGCGTGCAGGCCCAGGAAGAGTCTTGTGTAATTCCAGAAACAAATATTTAGAGGGACCAGACCCCACCTTCCCTGCCCTGCCAGCCCTCCCACCAGTTCAGACCAGCTTCACCCTTGGCTGTCCCAGGGCTGTGTCTTTCCTGTCCTCCAGGCCTGGCCTGCCTTGGGACTGCAACCACTTCTTGTTTTGGAAATATTTTTAGAAACCTCTTGTTAGCATAAGCAAAGCTGTGCCTCTCCAATCTTCTTTTCAAGGCTGAATCTACTTGTAAAGTGCTGCTCATCGTTCTTAAACACATAATTCTCAAATCAGCCAAGGGCAGGAGGCAGAGGCTAGTTCCATATAACCTTACCCTTGCTCAGCACTTCCAGCTGAAGGACCTACAGTTGACAAACCTATCTGTTATCTGTCCTTAAGTGGTTCCAGCCATACTCTGGTCTGCAAAGATAATACCAAAGATTCTTTTTGCTCTTTAAGACAAAGATCATTGGGTACTAGGATGGACAGGAATGGGGATATTGATGTTAGTTCTGGCAACTAAGTCCAGCTCTCAGGAAATAAACTAACAGCTGTGCAAGCCTCATGCTCTTCGAGCTTGCTCTAAAATACATTGACTTCCCCTCTGACTCTTAATGGAAGTGCAAGCTCCTATGTATATCTCTGGTTGTTCTATGTGGTTCTGGCCCCTTGGGTCTGGAAGGATGTATGTATCCAAAATAAGCACAGGCAGTCAGAGAAACTTTTTCGTGGTTTTTTTTTTTTTTTTTTT
>VWZN01014227.1:259076-292762 GCA_013396955.1 Regulus satrapa
TTTTTTTTGGGTTTTTTTTTTTTTTTTATGCATGATGCCAGTTTGAGCTTTATTGTGACTTCTCTACAGACTGTAATAAATGGTGTGGCAAATCCCGAACATCTTTGCTGAGTGGTATATGCAACCTCTCTGACTTGATGCATGCAAACATCTTTCCCCTTGTTAGAGAAGCAAAAAAACCCCACAATTCCACAATTGCCACAATTCTCCAAAACTATCACAAAACAAAATAATGATCCAGAATCAGAATTTTATATCTAATTATAAAAGACTGCTGCCCTCCATTTTGTCATGTCTCAGGAGATGTCTTCAAATGCTATCTAGGAGAGTAGGATGGGAAAGAATCACTTTAAATTTTGAATTTTACCTATGCAGCTTTCCAAAAGAAAATCTGGTTCTGCAATATCTGCAGTATCAGAGAAATCTGATATGTATCATGTTAAGAGCAGCCACCAATCAGAGTAGACTGGAAAGATTTAGAGAAATTTCTATGGAAAGACAGGAAAATAAAATGTATTCTGTTAAAATATAAAAGTTTTAATAGAAGCTTGAAGTTAATCTCAACAAAAATCTTGATATTACAAAGCCACATTTTGATTAATTTGGATTTGTTTGTTAAAATAAAAAAAAAATCTCTGTTTTTCAATTAGGTAAAGTAAAAAAATCCATAGGTTGCATTTAGCACATATGTGTCCTTTGGTAACTGTGCAAAAATCTGGACAATTTATCAGTCCATGGACTCAACCTTGTGTATCCTACCATATTTTACATTCAGAAAGGTGCCCATTTGACTCATGTCAATACCCCGCTGTTGACCTTTGAATAGTCTAGGGGCTAAACGGGTGCAGTCTGGAGAAGAGATAGTAGACCATAACAGAGTAGATCAACAGAGAGTCTACGGAGTCTCGTCCATGATGTCAAGAATGCATTGCCAGGCATCTCTGCATTCTCCTTCTCCGTGTTAGGAGAGGTGTGGAGAATCCCCAGGGACAATCACTCTCTCTCCAGATGACCATAATTGCCCCTCTACACACTGCTTTTGCAAGATGTACATGCTTTTTACCCTCTTGCCATGGTCCAGACCTGTATTTTTGAACAACAAGGGTGTGAAATTTTAAGAAAGAAAATGCGCAAAATCCACCCACCCCAGCAGCAGTACATGACGCAAACTACAGCTGTTGTTGCTTTCATGAACTTTTCAATTTCTAAACCTTGAAGCCTTCTTCTGGTGGAACACTCAGAAGCTCATGTCATAATATATACCTTAATTAGCTTTTGTTGTGATTAAGTACATACTACTGGGTTTATATAAACTGAGTAACAAAGCCTTCTAATACACATCCATGAGTCTCAAATTAAACGTGATCTCAAATAAATATTAACAATCTTCATGGTGTGATTATGGCTCAGCTTTGTGAAAAGTACCACAGCTTAATTAGAGTTCTGTGCACTTCAAAGTGTAAGCTTATCTGGCTGTTTCTGAACTGCTGCCTCACTATCACTGTGTGCTCCAAGAATAATAAATAAACCAACAAAGGAACGCAGAAAGCATTCCTAATCACAGCCATAAACACAAAATAATAATTAACTGAATAACATGAAAAAAAATGTACTTCCAGTTTCATTTGCACATAGTTCCATTTTAACCTGTTCTTAATGTGGCTGGCTATAAACTATTCTTACGTTATTAAAAAAAAGCCAAACATCACAAGTTCTGCCCCAGCAGCCAAATCTTTTCTGAAATACTACATATTGAAGGAAAAAAAAGAGACATTAGTGCTGGTGTCATAGTTTAAAATTCCAATGAAAAAGGGAGAGTTAAAGCTTCATTCTGTTTAGCCATATGTGAGGCACCTGCTTAGAGAAGTTTATGGGAATATTAATTAGTGGGAGTGTCCAAACACTTCAAAATATCTAAACTTGAGCAACAGAACTTTATAAAATAGTTGATGGCAATAAGCTGTGAACTGAGATTAGTTTTTAGCATTTGCCTTGTGTTAGGCTTCACCACAGCAAAAACCCAGCAATAAAAAAATTAAACCGCATTGTTTCTCCTTCCTTCCTTGCCTTCCTTTCTTTCTCCTTTCCTTTGCCTGTCCTACCTAATTGCCCATACATAGTTTTTTGTTAGCTGAGAAGTACATTGCAATTCTACTCATCCTATCACTGGAATTAGAGCAGGATGAACAAAATTTTAATAGACAAAATGGGATGGTAGAAGTGCAAATTAGGCTATATGTGAAATTGTAGTGATAGAAAAGTGCAGAATCCATGAAAAAAATCCCCAAACCCCAAAGCAAAACAAACAGCCCAACATTTCCCCCCCCCACCCAACTCACTATTCTTAGTCCCAATTCAAAATCTTCTCTGTATTCTTTCTTCATAACTAGAAATTTTCTTTCCCTCTCTTCTGTTTTTTCTCTTTTCCACTCTTTCTGTCCCTCTTCGTCATACTAAGATGGTGTTTATCCAGTTATACTAAGGTGGCAAGTTCCTTCAATTATAGGTCTTCCTCTTTAGACATCTCTCATACAAATTGCACAATTAGATATCAAAGAAATAAAGCCTTTGAGTTTATCTGCAGTGACCAACATGAACAGTGATTGTGAACAGACCAGATTTGGTTCAATGAGTTCTATACAATCTAATGGTGGCAGGCTGGTGTCTGTGTACAGAGCAGGGAGCAGAATGGGAGAGTGAGGAATGTTATGTGAGCTGGACGAACCGAAATCAGAGGGCGAGCAGGGAGATAATTCAGAGTACAGAGGTCATTCTGAACAGAGAGATCAAAGAGCGGCAAGAAATTTTGAATCAAAGAGAAAGCCCCAGTGCTTGCAGGGAAAGATAGAAAATGCTTATTCCTGAGAAGATTTAGTGACATTTAGGGGTCTCATGTAAGTCATCTTTAATTATCAATGCCCTGTGTAATGTGTGTTTTATTAAGTGATGCAAAGAGGCAGAGCTGTCTTCCTGCCTTCTCATCCTTTCTGCTGCCACTAAAGCACTGTGAAACACAATCTCTACAGAAGATTTGTTACTGTAAAGACAAGCAGGATGTAATAATCATCCTTGAATTGCTGGTTTGTGGCCTCATTGGTAGAGAAAACAGCAGAAAAAAAAAGAAATTTTCATAAGGAGCAATGACATAGAAGTAGGATCCAAATGGAAGCTAAGCTTCCGAATAGGTATTGGACAAACCTTCAATAGATTTCAAGATTTCACTACTTAAGGCATTGCTGAACAATTTGTTAATGGCAAGATCCTTGTGTCATTTTTGTGCAAATGTTCATTTACATGATTAAATTTGGGATTTATTTTTAAAGTTGCTTAACTTCCAGACTCTGGGTTTCTGTTTGAGGTATCTGCCATGCTTTAACTCTTTGTCCTGCAGTTTGTGACATGACCTCTTCGAGGTGCTTTATTTGTATATTCATCTTAAAACCAGTTTTTTTTTGGGGGGGGAATGAATGTGAGAAGATGGTATTTTCCTGGTATTGAAAAAATTCTAGCAACTTATGCCTAAATACTTGATAGTGATTTGATAAGGCAATTTGCTCTTTTGTAGACATATTAAATGTTCATCTTTCTGGAAGTTCATTGGTTGTAGCCATTGGCAAACTTCTGAGAAATTCTATTTCACAGCAGTTCTGCAACCTTGGATTTTAGTGACCAACATCTCAGAAAATATTTTCTTTGCTGGGTTATGTACAGCCTGGGAAGCATTTGCAAACAGCCTTTGCAACAGCAGCCAGGCTGCTGCCAGCCCTGCAAGATGAATGAGAGAACCTGTCTCTCCCAGGCTTTTTCTTGCCCCACCTTCATTTCACAGAAGGGTGGAAAAGGGTTGGTCTCTCAAGAAATGTTAATATAGAATGAAAAAATTGTGCTAGGGTCAAGAGGGAGATGGGTACACACTGCTTTGTGGAGAGACAAGAACACAGGGAAAGAGACAAGGAGAGGAGAGTGCAAGCGGATCTGTCATCTAGTGCAGTTTCAATTGCATGCTTCCAGTGGGAATTAAAATTCACCCACTAAATAGCTAATGTGAACTTTCCTTGAGTTCTGCTCTGATGGAACTAAATAAACATAATTTCAGACAATTGCTTCTCTGCACTGAACAGATTTTTTTCCCAGAATATTGCCTACAATTAGATTATTTTTTTCTAAGAAAGAAAAGAATCAAAAAGCAAACCCACAATTTTTACAAGTGTCACATGCAATTTTGTAGGATGCCTTTCTTCTAGGGTTTGTTATTTGAACTGAAATCTTGCTGACTACAAATTCTAAGCCTAACCTTTAAAGGATAAAGAATCTAATAGGTTACTTTACCTTTTTAGTAAGTTTTATGTATCACAAATCCAAGTTGAAACTTTATGGGGACTGTGTCAAATATAATTATTTGAAAGATTAAAGTAATCATCATCTCAACTGAAACATAAAAAATAAAGTCTTCATGAATACTGAATGTACACAGCATACTGTAAAAACTTACCAAATAAATCTAAATCTCTAGATAAAGGTATTATTAGATGTTCATGTTTCATATTTACTCCATGAAGTTAGCAACACCATTAAATGAGGTTTTAATAAGACATTCTGGTTTGCTATTATAGGAACTGGATTTCTCCGTATCTTAATTTATTTCACAGCTAATAATCCAAAATTGCTTCTGCATGAAATCTGCTTTTTCTGCTGGCATCTGCTTTCAACCATGACTTATCTGCCCTCTGGACTCCCACTACAATACAGCGTGTGGAAAATCTTCACTTAGAGTTCAGGTTATTACACTTGTATTTGAAGGCTGGCTGTAAAAGGAAAAGTAGTGAGCTTGGGATAGATGGTTTGGGGAAAAGGAGGTTGACAGGATTTAGCCTAACTTTTATGTAACGAGGCTAGTTACTGGCTGGCAAGCTCCCCTAAATTATTTTAGTAGGCAATTTATTAGTGTATGTTCAGCAATGTGTAAACTTCACAGTCTCAAATCTAAGGTGAAAATGTGAACCTAGAGTTTGTAGGGCTGGCAGCCCAATCTGTACTTTGCTATATCTGACCTAATAAATTTCTATTGTCAAATAATTTTGAAAAGAAATATATATGGTGACATCCCCATATGAAGAAAATGATCTTCTCTGTTCTTTTTCAGTCTGAACATACTTTTGTCATTTTTTGTTAAAAATATATCTTGATGATGAGGTGGGTTACATAGGAGAACCTACAATTCTATATACTTTCTGTAAACTTAAAGTCTTTAGAGACATTATTAATAGTGAATTTATGCACTTATATAAAATAAGAAGTATGAGTCTTGTACTCAGATTCAATGAAAGATATTAATGGCTCTGAAAGAATCCAAATTAGGCCTTGAAAAAATGTTTTTAAAATAGCAGCTACAACACGTACATGGAAAAACTACTTTAAAATCTTGATGTGCACTAGAATCAAGTAAGTACAAGTGTTTCTTTAAGTGCTTCATAGCAGAAGTGGGGAGGGAAACAATGAAAGACTTGGTGAAATGTAGAAGTTCTTAGTATTTATGAGTAGATGATGTACAAATTCCTTGTAAAAATGTGGTTTTAGGAAGAAGGGAATTAAACACTCCCAAAGAAGTTGAGAAAGGAAATTGACAAGAAAACAAGGCTTATACCTGATATTGATAGGTTAAATGAATATTTTAAAGGCATATTTATATACATAATCATAATTTTTGGATGCATCTATATTATGAAAAATAACTGTTATTTACTTTCTCAGTATTTCCATAAAGAACAACCAGACATACTATGTGTGGCATAAATGAACTGCTTCTCAAATACAGCATGTAGTTTTAATCTCTCCAGTACCACAAGGACTTCAACAAGTTTTGAAGGAATTCAGATAAGAGCAACAAAAATTATTAAGGGGCTAGAGAGTTTGGTTTACAAGAGAAGATGTAAACCTCTTCTGCTCAGCCAAATGACAGCTAATAATGCAAGGGAAGAGTAATGATAAGAGCCAACAAGTATTTAAAGCATGAACACATCAAGGAAAGTGTGGACATATTTTAAGGTGGTACAAGGTTTCAAAACACTGACTTGATATTGGGGAGAGTATTGTGTTTGTATATGTTTTTCCTCCAAACTAAGGCTAATTAATCTGCGGAGTTTATGTATGGATAAGAACATTTGTGTGTACAAAGTCCAAATTTTTTTTGCAAGGTGTACTATGCAAATGTAAAACATTTGTAAAACATGACATATCTATCAGCTGTGGTGCAAGTCCTCAATGTAGTATATATTTAAACATATGAGTTAGAAAGATCAAAATTGAGAAAAAAAATAATATGAAAAATGAGCAGAGTATATTATTAGGGGAAGCCTATATCAGTACCACAGCACATAACTTATTTAGGAATACCTCTCCTGAAAGTAGGTTTGCTTTGCTCAGAAAGTTTTGCCATTCCTTGATAACCTGCTGCCCTTTCTCTGTGAAAAAGGACCTGTTATTCATAAATATTTGTCATATCAGAACTTAACTCATAACTGAAAGTTTAATTAAAACATCATTGGGTGTTTTTTTCATGGTTCAAATTAGCTCAGCCCCGTTTGCTCATACTGGCAACTTTCTGAGGCATATAAGTGTGTCTTTAAGATATGTTTGGAAGATATCCAGATTTTTTTGAATGTTATTGGTGGTGCTCTTAAACATTTTAAGCATAAGGAACCAAAATAAGGAGAAAGATTAAAATTCTTCAGAAGATGCAACTTAATTGTGGCCTGTTTAGATGTCAAAAAGATGTTGCTAATTTTTTTCAATCCAAACTTACTATGCTTTAGTCAAGTACTAGAAAAATTGTGTATGGAGGGAATAAATGCTTTACATTCAGTGAAAACTTCCATAAGTTATAGGAGAAAATGTACAACAGGAAGTATACTGTTTTACTCTTGATAAACTTCTTAAAAGTCTGATTATAGACTGTTTGAAATTTGAAGTGAGCTGCTGTCAGTGTACTGATAAAAAAATCTGAGCTTGGATAACTGCCTATAAATGTGAGGAATAAACCAAATATACTATAAAAGGTCAAGACTTAAATCTAAACTGTATATCAAAATATATAAGAAAAACCGAAACCAAAATACATAAGTTGCATTAGGCAACTAAACCCCAGCTCTTAATATAAGTCCTTCAGTATTACACTTTGAAAAGCTCTGTCCCTATCAAGTGATGGCTCTGAATTTCAATTAATAGGATTAGATTTGGTTACTAATTAACCTCATTTCAGTCTAATTAACCTAGTTATTTGATGCTGAAAACCTCCTCCTATATGCAAGAACCGTAAGATTTCAGCATCTGGACAACCAAATTACTAAAAAAATACATTCTACAGAAAAAAATTTAAATCTAGGATTAATAATAATGTTTCATTTAAAGTATATTTCAAGAAAGTTCTTAAATACATCCTTGACAGATACTGAAAATTATTTTATATCAAAGATAAATTAGATTTTGGATTTTGGCCTTCAAAGTTTAAACACCTTTTATTAGTCTTCATCTAGAGGAATAATGCAATTTCTAAAGCTTACTATATCTTGGAGATGAGAAGACTGCAGAAAAAGTGTTTCCACTCTAATTTCCATTTCTCCAATATTAAGACCTTCATTAGCCATCTGTGCTCATGCACTTTGTACAATATTTCCAATAAAGTACTACTGATCATCAACCAAAACAAAATCAGTATATACGTGTCATAACTACCTATGACATGTTAAATATGTGTAGGTCACAAAGATCCCCTCCCTATTTTGATCATCGGTAGATATAGTTTTTCTCTCCAAGAGGTAATACGAAGTAAATGTAAACATATCCAAAAGAAATACTTTCTATTTAACCATGGAAGTCTAGATTGCATCAATATTTTAAATTATTGTAATTTCTTTTATAAATGCCTTGCTCACTTGTCAGATCTAACTTCATGCTAGTTGCAAAACTTTGTAATTTGTTGAAGGTTAGATGTTTCCATATATTTTTATGGACAAATGGACTTCATCACATTGTTGTGCATGGTTTGTAAAGACATGAATGAATCAGTGGAACTCAGAGAAGGTCATGCAAACCCTTGCAATTAATATATTTATTTTATCAATGATAATTCCATGAAAGGAGCTCTCAGAAAAATAGCTGTTAACTCCTAACATATAGGAGGAAGGAAACTCAAAAAGGGCCATGCAAGTGTGGGCCTGAAGCTTTAAGCAAAGAACTGAAGTGAGCATTAACAGCAATTAACACATGCTGACCTTAGGTCCACTCTGCTCTCCTTGCCTGAGAACCAAAGTGCTAGATTCCTGTTGGGCAAAAAATGCTGACTTTTTCTGAAACAGTGTCTAGTGTTACTGTAAACACACCCTGCTTTCACAGTACTCAGCAGAGCACCCTGCACCAAGGTTACATGATCTTTATATGCCTGAAAGGAAATAAAAATGTTAATGGTGGGGACCTCAGTCAGGAATGGTAGCCTTTAGCAAGAAGAGGAAGGACTAGAACATGGTGATATATTAACAGTCTATGTAAAGGCATGGTTTGATTGTGAATGTTTGACCTACTTATGGAAATGCTTAAGGGTTGACAGAAAAAATCAGCCAGAAATTAATCAGAACCAATTAGGGGACCAGTGCAAGTGGGCATTGTACAGGTTGTAGAGTCACAAAAGGCAGTGGAACAGAAGAAAGTCACATGTACCAAGAGTCCAGGTGAGGGTGTCTGTGCAGCTCATGTACACCAGCACAGAAAACAGGAGGGTAGAAGGGGAGAAGTTTAGTCTGCAAAAGACAGTTTGTAACAGTCTCAAATTTCTGAAGGGACTCCATAGTTTCTATTAAATAACAGAGGCTGTTGTAGTACCATCTGAATGGCTGTGTAGCCACATAGTCCTAATTCTCAGTTAGAATTTAATATTTTAGTATTTAAATATATTTTCTATACCAAATTCTCTGTCTCTCTAAGTCTTGTGCAGCCTCTTTAAGGCATTTATTTTCCAAGACACTAGCAGCAGAAGGTTGCTACAAGAAATATTTCATTTTTAAAAGTCTTTTTGCCTGTGTCCCTTATTGTACCAAACTGCACTCTCATACGGTAATGGGACAACTGTTGGCACAGCTCACTGAAAGTCAGCTCCTTAAAACAACACAGGGTAAAAAACACAGCTTATATGAATCATTTCAATGATCCAGTTTATAGCAAATGGTTGAATTCCTGAACTTGGAAGTCAGCGAAATAAAATTGGGGACCCAACACTGTGACTCACCTTCAAAACAAAGCTCTCTTTCAGGCAGTTACAACTTTCAATTTATTTGTTCTAAGGTGAATCACAGTCTGGCCCACTGAATACATGAAGAGGGATTTTATATATATATTGGAAACATAGCAGATTCATGCATAATGAAACCCAGGAATTATTGCTTGAACTGTAAGCCAGACTATAAATTCCATTTAAAAACTGACAGTGTGCATTTGAACACAAATCCACATTGAGATATGTAACTAAACAATTAGCACAGCTTTTAGGCATTCACATGCCTATCTCAACATTTCAGGTAGATGAAAGAAGTGGCTGAACATACTGACAACTGATTGATGTAACATCAAGAGATGAAAAATGAAGAATAGACACCACAAGAATGGAGAAAAGTATTCAACTCCCCTTGAAGACCTGCATGTTCTCCAATTGGTAAGCTATTCCCTATGAAATATGAGATGATTAAGCATGCTCCCCTGGTTGCATGTTGAATGAACACTCTAAAAGAACCATGAAACAATGCATACAGGAAACATAGACAAGGGATACAAGACACAGACGTTATGAGAATAAGTAGACTCTATTGGCTGCTCTATATGCTAACAGAGGAATGTTCTTGTGAGGCTTTGTATCTGCTACTGAATGAGGAGGTTTCATTTCAGGCTCTGGTTCAGACTCTAAATATGCTTTCTGGTCAGCTTTTGCTGGTAGAGTTTATGACAAATAGCCCCAGGGGAACTAGATTGCTTTCCTAGCTGTGAGAGAAAGGCTTGAAGGAATGGAAACTTATCAAAGAGAAACTATGAATGAAATGAATTGTTGAATAGGTGTCAAGAAAACTTTAGCAGTAGATGGTAGAGAGAAACTCATTTTGACAGTTTATCATAGACTGAATCATTGCTTTCTGATGATTGCACTAGTGAATATGAAAATGCTCTGAAAAGTAAGCTGGAAAGACTCCCCTATTCAAGTGACACAACATGACCTACAGTAAGATTATAAGCTATTCAAGATGACTGGAGGTAAGCCAGAAGTATATATCACAAAATTAAGGAAAGTGAGTCAAGAAAAGGAATGCTGGGTTTGTTATTTCTGTTTCTGTGTAAGCTAACTAAAATGTATATTACTAAAAAAAATCTGACACACTATGCAAGACTGGTTAGTTCACTTAAAAAAACTTTAGCTATCCTAGAAGAATTAACTGCCCCTTAGAATGAAGATGTGAGTTCACAGTCAGAGGTCTGGCAAGCTAGCTGGGGTCAGCTTTGGAACTGGAGGCTAGAAACAGCACAGTCCTTCCTTGGGAAAATCCATCCAGAGATGTTTGGGGTAAGGCAGGACAGAGAGAGTACCACAGGAAGGGCCTGTGCACTGGAGTCCAGCTCAATCCTGACTGCTGAAAGTGGGGACAAAATCCCTATTTGTTATGAAGGGTGCATAGGAAATGTAACCAAGTCTCAGTAGAAATGGATCAGTGACCTACAGCGTTTACACATTCCTTCATAAATTAATACTGCTCTCAACATGAGGCACTGCAGCCTAAGCTATAGAGTAGTATGTCCTTTCAGGGTCAGATGGGAACGGATTCACCAATTTTGGACAGCAAGTTAGGTGCTGTGTTTCTCTCAACAGATCCAGAGCAGGCCAAGTAGGAAAGTAAAAATACTGTATTGCACTTTCAAAATCAGTTAAGGATAATCAGATATTACATAAATATCTGATAACATACAAAAGTTGTGATACTTTAATCATAATGGTATACCTAATTTCTAACATCATTGGAGAGCAGAAATATACCTCCTTGGTTTTCTTACCATAACCTATTTGGATGCTCTTCAGGAATAAACCTTAATTTAAATTTTGGCAGATTTTAAATTTCAGATTGGTGATAAGTGCTCCCCTGAAATTCTTTTATCCCTCACTTACAGTTATATTAGGTCAGCTGATGGCCTCTGTGTTAACAGGGATTTTGGTAATGTCTGGGAATATGAATTAGCTTTTTCTTGATCAAGGTAACTTGCTAAAATTTTTTTACTATTTATAGCATAAACCAGAGAACACAGCACACTTTTCTTGATTCTTTAAGGACTGTTCTGTGTATGGGTGAGTGTCTAATTGCTGCAGGCTCAGGAAAGCAATATGCTTTTGAGTTCACTTGCAAGTCACTTGACCAAACGAGCGAAATCTTCTTTCTATCAGTGAGATCTGTTATTCTGTGTGCATTTGGCCAATACTTAATTCAGATTAAGTATTAATTAAGCAGTGTTGCTTGTGAATGGTTCACAACAAATAGGGGACTTTAGTGCTGGA
Organism: Regulus satrapa; assembly: GCA_013396955.1. NCBI lineage: Eukaryota > Metazoa > Chordata > Aves > Passeriformes > Regulidae > Regulus > Regulus satrapa. The sequence goes on from VWZN01014227.1 coordinate 270,655, forward strand.
GTGTGTCTAAACTAACTTCTATTTGCTAAAAACAGCTAGAAGTCAACAAGAACTACAACAAAAAAAAAACCAACAAAAAACCCCCCAAAAACCTCTTTTACCTTTGACAATTACAATTCTTGTCAATCTATAAATCAATCAANAAATAGGGGACTTTAGTGCTGGAGTGTGTCTAAACTAACTTCTATTTGCTAAAAACAGCTAGAAGTCAACAAGAACAACAGAAAAAAACCCAACAAAAAACCCCCCAAAAACCTTTTCTTTTACCTTTGACAATTACAATTCTTGTCAATCTATAAATCTATTAAAATAATTGTCCGTTCTGCAGCATGCTACAAAAATACATTATCTTTTTAAAAAAGTTGCTTTATTTTTTAGGATTTATTTTGTTTTGCTTAGGGAAACAGGTAAGGAAGCCTAAATAACATATCTCAGGAAATGAAATGGTCACTGTATCTTTAGGTGAATTGGAATGCTCTTAAGAAAATAAGGGAGAGGTTTAAGTTAGAGTCATGGGAACTGGTGAACAAAGCACCAAAAAGCATGAAACCCCAACACAGATGCAGCAAAGATTTTCCAGATGTGGAATTTTTTTCTATGGATCAGTAGAGTTAGCTTAACTTACTTAAGCTATTATGATTATTTAGAGAGAGAGAGAAAAAAAAAGTATGGCTCATTTCTTATCGCTCAGTCTTTTAATATAAATAAATGCAATTTACTTTGCTGAAGATTTTTATCTAGATTTGCTTTATGAAAAGATGTCTGTTTCTTATTTGTCTTAGTTTGTTTAATGTGGCATACATTGCCTTTCTGGAAACGCCTTTGAAATGTATTGCAAAAGTTAATACATGCAACAACTTCTTAGATTGAAAACTTTCTTGATTAGTTTTCCAATGTCCACTTCCTTGTTAAAGAGAAAATTATTCCAAGTTTTGATTACATCTGTAATCTATATCTATATCTATATCTTTACAGGTTTTAGTCAGTCCTTTGGTTATGTTTGTGATTTTATATTCTTATCAGACACACTCTTTGCTATTTATAAATCTGATGAATTGCATTGGCTTACTTTGTTCTGATCATTGATTGGTTTTCTGAAAATTTTAAGATCCCTCTAGCTTTCGATAAAAAGTTTTCTAACATGAAGGCATCTTTTGCTGTTGCTATATAAGATATATAGGAGTCTTAATTTGATGATGAATAATTGGTACTGTTTCCTGGGGGAAAACCAAGTCTCTTACCAAAGAAAAGAAATGCCAAAGAAAAGAAATACCCATGCAATAAAAGTATATTCAGTCATATAGTATCAAATAAAGTATATTCAGTACATATTAGGACTGGATATTCAGTATACTATGACTACAAAATGCCAGTTTTGACCCATTAAAATAGAACTCAATATTTAGAGGATGTACTGCATTACTAATTTGGCATTCTAGCAAGTTTTGATTTTGTATATAGAAGATTATGATGTGTATAAGCTCTGAAAAAGTCATTAGTAAGGACTTCTATTCACTTTATTAAAGAAATGGTTACACTAATTAATTTCTCTGTTACTAGTTTGTCTAGTCTATTTCTAAAGCTGTGTACAACTTTAGTGTCTGCAACCCTCTGAGGTGAAGAGCTCCACAGATCAATTCTAGATTACCTCCCTCTGTTTTGAATCTGCCATCTTTAATTGATGTCCTCTCATTCTTTTACAGGAAGAGAAAAGCAATTGCACATAAAAGTAAAATTTTTATCAACACCGAGTGATTGAACATGAGCAGCTATTGTACTGGGAGACAATAAAAAGATGAGGTGCAAAAATTAACTGTTGAAAAGAATGGCAGAAATCTGTGACTGAAAAATCCAGTACCACTTTCAAGCTCGGAGAAGAAAATCCTACTCTAACTAGTTTGCCAGGAACAGTATCTTCTACATCAGCCATTGTTTTTGTCTGATCCTGCCTGCAACAGTTCATTGAATGGCTGCTGAAAGAGATTTTTTTCTACAAATGTTAGGTTGGATCCATGGTTCAAGACACAGGGCCAGACTTAAGTCCTAAGGGCAGTCTGTATAAAAAAAGTACTGAGATCTTTTAAAAAGAGAAAGAAATTTTAGGAAAAACTACATAGTTTTCATTTTCAGTCACAAATCCTCTGACAATGATGAATATATACATGATAAAGTTGATTAACATGATACACATGCTAAAATCATACCAGACCAGGTTATATGAGTTATGAATGTGGAGCAGAGACTTGCTGAAGGCACACTTGCTGATGCAAAAATGTTATTCCACTCAAAGAGTTAGTGTGAGCTATACCACCAAACAAAGTTTTGGCATTCTGTGGGCATTCTGTAGTTTCACCACTGTTTTGAGGGCCTCCTGCAGAAACTATGTGAGAAAAATCTTTTTAGTGTATGGATGGGTTGTTCTGTAAACAGTATTCTATATTAACCAACTGATAGATGAATTCTTGACCAAAGTCTCTGTGTTTTTCTTCTTTGTAATATAAAAACACATTCCAGGATAACACTCTAAATTAGATGCCTGCTTAGAGGATGCTGTGGTTTATTTAATTATTTTCCTTGCCTTTTAACAGATATTTCAACTGTTCTTCTCTAATTTCAAGCTTGTATTTTGACATGTATTAAAATTCATGGTTTCTTTCCTCTTTGCCTTTCAATTCTGCTCATAGGCAGCTATGGAGATATGATATACCTGGCTAACACTCTGAAACAAATATTTCCTCTTCTTTTAGGCCAACCTACAGCAGCAAGTGCAACTCAATCCAGAAAAGACTGGGATTTAAATTAATGACCTACCAAATGAATTAAAGAGAATATTCACACAGACTTTTAGAGAAATCATTTTAGACTGGAATTTAGCAAATTTCTACTTCTAAGCTTAGTCCAAGCTCATGTGACTAGAATGCTGCAATAACTCCTTGCAGATTTATAGTTCACTGACCATTTGGCAGTTTTGTCTATGAATAAACTTTTTTTTTTTTTCAGTTACTTCTTTATTTGTAATACTTATAAATTAAGCAAGCATTTCGAGTAGTTATCTGATTATTTCCTAAAATAGCATGAAGGAGAAATTCATTAACAGTCAAAATTAACACAGAGGTAGATTGACACAGGTAATAAAGCATGAGGTAAGTGACTGACTTTGCATGTAAGAATTGTACACAGGTGCATTTTAAAGACCATGGGAATCTACCACATGTTAGAGAATCAGCATTTGATTCAATTTCCATTTCCTGACATGTGCAAAAGCAATCTAATTTTACAATAGTATTTGGAGAAGATTTGAGAAAATGGTTAAACTTGATAACTAGACACCACAAGCTATTTAAAATCTTCAGGATGATGAAAACCACTTTTTGTCAGTGTAGTTGGTATCTTTCAGTTTATAGACAATAAAAGGTCTAATTGTTCAGGATGAACACTATGGGCTGCAGCCACACTTCTCTCAAACATGACTTGCTATAGCAGAAGACATTCAGAGTATTTCAGAGTATTTCCTTTCTATCAAGGAAAAAAAACCCAGTCTGACCCACCTGTGACACTGCAGTTAGATCCAGACCTATCATTGTCCTGCCATGGATCATTCCACATCAGCAAAACACTTTGCCTCCATGTGTGCCTAATCCAAAGTGTGCTTTTGGGTGTCTCTCACCTGAGTTTTCAGCATATCCTTAAATAAATGTAAGTAATCATGTCACAGAATCACAGATCAATATTTATATCTTCTCATCAAACATCCAAGACCTCTCTCTTTTCCCTAAGAATTGTTGAATAGAAACTTTTTATTCTAGTAAAGTGAGAATTTAAGTACCTCAAGTGTATAAGCAACAAAAAACAACCTAATGTTCCAGTGATTTGGAATTGAAACTATTTATTACCCTTCTGTTTTATGAGATGCAAAATGAGGTTGTCTTTTCACACTTAATTTTAAGTACTCTAAGCTCTTAATATTAAACATGGCTTAAAATTGTTCAAGTTTTTTTTGTTTTGTTTCATCTTCAACAACTCTGAAACAATTCAGCAGTTCAAGTTCAAATATGAGCACCGGAGCATAATATATTCCAGATGTTTTGAATGTTGTCTAGGAACCCAAAGAAGCAAAGAAGAGCATCATAAGTTTTTCTGAAATGACTAGGTATTGTCATAATTTTGTGCCACTTGCAGGCTTTGCTGTCCAGAAGTAATCTTGACAAGAAATTGGTGCAAAATTAGCAGTCGTCACAGAGAGCTTGTTTTTCATCTTCAGGTACATAAATAACTATTAAAATTTAGTCAAAAGTTACTTTTAAAATTTGGCTGTAGGCACCTCAGCTTTCCAGAAGCTGCCTCTATTTCTGGACACTGAAAAAGAAAAACCATTACCTGATGTCCAAATCAACAGTCACATCATTACTTTGGAAACCACGACCTAATGACTGCATGTCAGTATCAATTAAGACCAAGTGAACTAGTTTATATTTAATTTGGATCAACACATGTCTTTGCCATGAACTCAGTCTGAAGAAAATTAGCCTAGAAATAACTTGATTAATTGGTTATCACCATTACTCTTGTTATAGCCAAAAAAGGAAAGAAAGAACAACTTGGTTATGTTTGATTTGATTTAAAAGCTTGTTTTGGAGATAGATCACCTATTTTAGAATGTTTCTGATGTCCAATTAAAAAAGAGACTACAATGTGACCCAGATAATATAAATGCTACTGAGTCACTGTGTAACTGATACCTAACTTTATACTGAGAAACCACTTGATTATCTATATGACGCTAGCCAGAGTATACTGAGTACCAGTTTAAAGTCTGTTTGGTGGTGTTCTAAAATCTGAACATATTATAATTACATATAATGTAATAAAAATTGAATTGGCTGAAAGTAACAAATTTGTAGGTCTCCTGCTGTATTTTCTGTTTTGAAAAGAAACAGTGCAATTTCCACAGTATTTTTGTTTGTAAGTTGGGATTTTACAGTAAGGGTGGTTAGATAAATGATAAAAACTGGCTGGAGAGCAGCTCTATGGAAAAGGCCCTGGAGTGTTGGCAGACAGTGAGCTGTGCATGAGCCAGCAGCGTGCCCTGGCAGTAAAACAAGCTGGCAGCAGTCTGGGATGGACCAATAAAAACATAGAGGCCTGTAGACAGAGTGAAGGGATTATCCTTCTCTCTGCAGGGCTTGTGAGACCACATCTGCAACAGTGAGTCCAGTTTCATGATCCTCCCAGTACAAGAAAGACATTGATGAAAGGGATGTGCAGGGGACGGCCAGCATGCAGGTCAGGGTTTGGACCACTTGGCCTGTGAGTTGAGGCTGCAGGACTGGTTCAGCCTGCAGAGATAGCTTTTGGGGTCCTACTAGCACCTCCCCAGGACTTCATTGTAGGGCAAGCAGGTGGAGCTGGGCTCTTCATATTGTGCATGTGAGGATAACAACAGAAGAGACAAGAGGCAAAAGCTAAAACCAGAAAGGGCAAAATTGGACATCAGGAAAATGTCTCCTCTGTGCAGACAAGACAGCAGTGGAGCACACAGTCTACAGAGGGTGCACAGGCTCTGTTCTTGGGAGTTTTCAAAATTGAGCTGGACAAGGCTTGAGCAATCTTGTCTGAACTCAGGGCTGGCCTGCTTGAACAGAAAGTTGGATAAAGAACATCCAAAGCTCTCCTTGAAGAGTTATTTTTTGTTTAACTGTATTTCATCAATAGGTGATGAAGTCTCTTATGAGATACTTTTTAAAACTTTATCAATCTGTGATAAAAAATTATTAATATCAATTATCTTTAAAATAATTCAATGCTAAAGCTTGGGGGTTTCATAATCACATAATTTCTGAGATAAAAACAACTTGTCTTAAATAGGAAAGCACATGTTGCCCTAGAAACATATTGTATTGAAAGACTTAGCATGATTACTGGGAGCAATAATCACTCAGCTGGTATTATGTAAAGTTTTATTCCTGTCAGGGAACTATCTTGATTTGAATAAGATCATTTTATTACTTAAGAAAAGACATTAAACTGGCAGAGAAATCAAAATTTAATTGCTCATCACAGGCATATAAGGCACTTGGGCACAGCTTGTCTTCTCTAAAATGAAAAATGACATTTGAATATTTATCAAACCAATATTTAAAGTTGTTTCCACAATTTACAAAATTATTGAGGAGTCGAGAAGGGTATCATAACTAAAAAACCCTAAAGTGAATGATAAAGGTATTAACAAAATTAAACTCTTTTGATGTTAACGACAGCATATATTGATTTAAGAAGTTCTTCTAAAAAATATAAAAGCAGTTCCATACTAATGGCCCATACTTTCTCCACAAAGCATGGAGAAAGAAAATAGGAGCTGACTAAGGAATTTTATGCACAACAGGTTCTGCTAGTTCCCAGATACTGCAGATATACTTAACCTTATAAAACTTTTTTATGAAAATTGTTTTAACCTTCCATAAAACACCTGTTTTCCTGTCCTGCCCTGAACTTTTGTGCCCTTCTCCAATCACTGGCTTCCCTTAGAGCTCACTAACACTACCTGTCCCTACCCTTCACTCTTTTAGACTAGAAAAAGTTATATACTAGAGGCAACCATGAGGAGTTTTTAGTTTTTTATCATCCTGCTTCTAGTGCATTTAGCATGGCTTAAAGGGAAATTTTATTTGAAAGCTGAAGTCCTGGGATCTCCTGTTTCCTCCAAAATGTAAAGAAAATGGGAACAGCACCTTTGGGTTCACACAGTACTATGTGGATTTTAAAGTTCATATGTTTATGTCCACATGCCTACAATGAATATTGTGTGACTTTTAAAAGTGAAGTGAATAAATATTCAGAAGAAACAACTACACTACTGTGTGGCTAATAAGCCACTAAAAATCAAATATCAAAAATCCTGACATCTTGCAGCTATTTTACTGCATTTAGAAAAAAAAAAAAAAAAACCAAAAAACTAAACAACCAAAAATGATTAGGAATTTTAGCATGAAAGGTCAGCTTTCAGTATCTATTGGCATCATCATTTTTTCTAGTAATGAAATGAATAGTAGTGGAATAAAAATGTATCTATTAACATCTATTAGTGTTTGGCAGCCATCCATGCATTTTCTGGCAGAGCTTCTAGAACTGTTTTTCAGTATGACAGATTGAAGCATGAGTGCTCACCTGACATTGTTATTTAGAAAACAAACACCAATTTTTATAACTGTTGTAATATTGACAGTAAAGACGGATTGCCTAACTAGAAACTAGTAGTTTACACTAAGGTCTCACAAAAACTCTAGTAAGACTAAAACCAGATAAAGCACTTGCTAAATGGAATAATTAATTACATAACATTTTGCCCAGTTTATTCTACAATACTGGCTAGAGTTATTGTAAGGCAGCCAGAAAACTAATAACTGTGCCAATTACCTTGTATTTCTCTCCATTTTATGTGAAAATTGATATCTTGTAGCCAAATTGAATTTTTAAATGTTTGCCCTAGGTTCAAAACAACTTATATGTGCATGAGCCCTTAATGACTATGAAAACAGAGCATCCAGTGAATACTGCTCATAGAAAGAATTGTTTTCTCTGTATCTAGAATATGTTTGTAAAGTCTAGTGAAGATTGTATTTCTTTCCCCCTTTTGATTAGAGCTGCAGTTAAATTAAATGGAATGAAAAGACCTCTACCTAATGAGCCAAGCAGCTGGTCTTTTATGTGCCTTGTTATATGATAGTGAACCTGTCGTACTAGATTTTCCAGGTCCTCCTGCTGTGAGTTCTCACAGACAGCCTGACCCACCTTGTCATCACTCCATCACCTCCTGTTCTGCAGCTCATCTCACCATGGGGCTGAGCACCAAGTGTCCTCTGCTGCCTGACTGACAATTAGAGCCTGTGAGAGGAAAAACCCTGCTATTAAGGTCTCTTTAATCAGCTCTGTATTTGCCTTCCTTCTGAATCAAAAGACAACCAGCAAAATTAACACCCAAGGAGACTAGAACCTGTATTTTGTTAAATAGTGTCTTTGTCAGAAATCTAGACTAGATAAATGGGAAAAAAGAAAAAAAAAGAAAAAAAAGAAAGAGTTATTCACTGCTAGGACTATATTTTAATACTGATACTGGGGAGCTTTCAAACACTGTATGCTGGTTAGAGATCCATTGATGCTGCTATTTTTTACTGTACTTCATGTTTTATCCTCTTGTTTGCTTTCTGATCATCAAAATACAGATGAGAAATGGGCTATCAAATCTCTTCCCCTACGTATTATGGTCTGACGCTTGTATTTGTGTTGAAGTAGATTGCTCTAACCTACTAGTTAGAGAGAATACTGAGATTTACCTAAAGAGGCTGTGCACCTTTTCAACAGTATATTTTTAAAGCATAAGGGAATATTTTGATAGAATAATAAAAACTCAAAAGCATGTTCAATTGCTATTTTCACTTAGAAGAACTTTTTTTTCTTTTAGAGCACCAACTATTCTAAGTGTATGCTCAACAAAAAATTGTCACAGGACAGTTGCTTTACGCACAGGAAAGATTTATTTATAATAATGCTGAACATTATGGACCAATGGTGGAAATATTTATTTAAAATTTCTATAGGGCTAGACTAAACCTTCTGCCCTGTTTATTGATAGCACATAGTTCCATCACCTCAAGAGAAATAAGCTGTGCTAGTCCGTGACCAGATGTGGGTATTTGCTCTATCTCTTCCATTGGCTCTGTTGTAGCAATGCTTCTAAGTCACAAACAGAGCTCACTATTCCCTACAAATATTTGAGAATGAATTGGGAAAGCATGAAGCAGGTACACAAAGAGACTTAGGCAATAACTCTAATATTGGCTTAAAGTAATTTCACCTTTGTTTTAGGACCACTGCTCCAGGAACAGAAGTTAGCCCTGAGTTAGGAAGCTCACAGTGGATTCGTAGTGCTGAATATTGGTATCCGTGTCAGAAGCCATCTTGAGTCTACAGACAGTGGAGAGTTAACCAATACTATTCATAAAGTCTCATATACGATTCACATTAGCAAAGCAGATGCTGATATACAGCCCTGTGAATCGAAAGTTTAGATGCTGTTTATTTTTAGACTATAAATGGATTCAACACTACAAACCCTGACACAAACATCTCCACTATTGACAGGAGTGATAAATTCTCCATCCTTCAAATTTCTGCATGTTTCTTGGACAGAATTTGAGAATATAAATCACAGCAGTCAGCAAGGTAAAGTAAAGGCATGCAAGTATGTAGTTTACTCAAAATAAAAACAGATGAATCTGAAAAAATTTTGTTTTGAATCTGGTTTCTGGCCTGCATTCTTAATGGAGGTGCCAATATTACTAGTCCTGAGTCATCTCTTGGCCTGAGCCACAATTTTGTCTGTGCATACTGCTTGATATTAACTTCAACCTCAAAATATTATTTTGAAAGATTTATTTTTTCAATGCTGCCAGAAATGTCAACAATATTGAGACTTCTTAAAAAATGCATTACTCAGAAATAGCTGATGCCACAGTACATAATTTGCAATGCCCTAATTCACACAAGTGGAAGCAATCGTGCACATGTTTAGGCATGACCAATATTCTGCTCAATATACTGATCACTTATAGATTTTTGCCAAAGGCACTTTGCAATTGCATGTTTTACTGCACTTTCCACTATTAAGAAAAAATAAATTTGTTATGCAACTCATGAGTTATTACTTGACAAAAGCAACAGTGTCTTCAGATGATTGATTGGCTTTGCTCCAAAACTAAAAATGGTACGTGAGTGTTTTGGTTTTTTTAAGTAAGTATTCCATGTTATAGAGTTTGTGTTTAATGTCAAAAATTACTGCATGTTGGAAAATATATAAAATTGAGAAAATATTTAATTTCAAGGATTAAAAAATGCTATAAACATAATCAGCAATGTGTGAACTTCTAAGCTGCTTAGGCAGCTTAGTTAATTTAAGAATCTGTTTGGTTGTCTATAGGAAAAACATTTGAAAATATTGAGGTATCTGGAGACTATGGAATAGAAAATCCTGCTAAAACAGTGTTTTATTTTTGTGTATATAAAATTTCTAAATCAGAAACATTGGAATATCAGCTTTTCTACTTTCTTTGATTTCTTCTTCCAGTCCCAGATGAAATCAAACAACAATAAGTAGAAAAGAGTCACTTGCAAGAGAAGTTCAAATTCTCAAAATGAGAAAAGATATTTCACTAGAAATTCTGAGTGCATTCCAATCCAATTGTAATACAATGCCTTTCTTTACCTGCGATGTTATTAGCTTTGCCAATTTTTAAAAATAAAAGAAACAAATTTTTGTTCTGTAATATTTCATAACACAGTTTGCTTGTGATACTATCAACTAGAAAACTTTAGATTGTTGGTATTTCCAAATAAATATAAAAATTAAAATTTCTTTTGTTCTCTTACAGCAGACAAACAAATATACTATATTATTTTGAAGGCTTTCAGACCGTAGATATGTCATTGTCATTCATGACTACAGGTAATGTCATTCTGGTGAAGTGAAAGCAGCAATGATCAAACACTGGCAAGTTACCTTGCAAAGCATGAGATCTGACTGAATCAAGATCCAGTTGCACTTAACACTTACTGCCCTTAGAATCAAGTGATTAGACCTGATCATAATAATCTCCCTCATACATTCCTACTATTGCAAAAGAGCCCCTCATAACCTGAGGAACTCCCGAGCTGCTGTAGAGTTAAATGAAAGCCAAAACTGATTAAAAAGAAAACACATATTCGTTCTCAGTCTAGCTTGTGCTCATGTCCATGGAAATGTCAGCCAACTGACTTCATGTGGCATGAGCTTCCACTTAATATGTGTAGTATTAAATATAATACTGTCTACAGAAAAAAAAATACCACAGACATTTGACCAGGAAAAAGAGAGAGAAGCTCATATACACGTTAAGCTATAAAGAGTATGTCAAAATGACATTTGTTTTATATCATTATCAACACTGACATGACAGGTAGTTTTAATGCCAAAAAAGTAAGTATAGATCTTTGAGTTTTATTTGAAATTAGCTGCAAATGGTACAGCCAATTATAATCAGTTTACATGTTTTGACATAATTTAGAAGATGAGGTCAAATATGAAAATCCTGAGAAAAAGAAACACCATATTATGCTGCCTGTGAATTCTATAAAGCAAAATCTTATTAAATATGGGTCAGAATTTGGGAATTATTTCTGAACTTCAACAGCTAAAGCAGCAACATTCTGAGCAGACAGGTCCATAGTAAGTTACTGTGGATTTTTTCTGAAACATTTTTTAAACTTATTCCTCCCCTTTGATAAGAAAAAGATACAATCTGGACCATGGTAATACAAAAAACACATCACCAATAAAAATCATACATAAATCTGAATGACAGGTGGCATTTGGATATTTTGAGGTATTTTTTTCAAGCTATATTCAAATTACAGTAGCAAATTGTCAATTAAAATAAAAGACGAGTAACCAACAGAGATTCTCTAGAGTGATGGTGCTGAGTGGAGTGCTTGCTAGTGTTTATCATAAGAATACAGCAATTTATCAGTGTCTAGCAGGCAATCAGTAATAAATTTCACATACCAACACCAAAGCACCTATAGTGTTCAGAGGACACATAACAGAAAAGAACAGAAAAACAATTTTTCAATATTCTAGAAGTACTAAGCCAAAACAAATGTTGTTATCTCCAGTGAAATACTCCAGGTAACTGAAATTTCTTGCCATATTTAAAGATAGACAGTAAAGTTAATGCCAAGTCAAAAGTCAAATTCCACTGACTTGAGAAGACCCATTTGCATGCATGTTTGTAAATTGAGACATTTAATAAATCATAATACATGCTAACACCAAATAAGATGTTAGTAACTACAGGAATACTGATATGTAAGGAGCAGCTGCAATTCAACTTTGTAGGACAGTTTCAAACATCCTTATCAGTATGACACAGAAAACTGGACTGCTTTTTAAAAAGAGAAATTATCCCATTCAGGAAACAACAAATAGCCTTTACATAGACATTTGTCAGATCTGTAATCCTATACGTTTGAAAACCCACAGCTGAAGCCTGTCTTTTATCACTTAGTTAAGTAACAGGGTATTCCAAAAACAAATACAACAAGGAAATGAGAAAATGAGTAAATATTTACTCACCAGCCTTCTCCTTCTCTGAAATAACTGGCATAGCCTGAAAGAAAACAAAACCAAAAACAAAAACAAACACTATTAAATATATTAGGTACTATTTAGGGGATTCCAGTAATATTAGGGAAACATTATGAAATGCTGTGCTAAATTTTGTGAGTGTCTAGAAGATCTGGGGAAAACCAAGGTCTCACCATGTTAAGCACTCTGGAGAGAAACATACAGCTCCCATTTGAATGTCTTATAATCTATTATGAAACTAATTACCATTAGAAAGAACTAGGAGACAAGGGAGAAGATAGATAGTAAGATACTCCTATGATTACATTTTGAAATAATCATCCTCAAACACATGATCAAAAAATTCCACTGGGGAATTACTTAATAATTTTGAGGGAGGAAGACAAAATCTGTGTGGCCAAAGAGTTGACTGAAATGCTAAACCTTTCTTCTATAGGCTCAAATATATGCTGTTCCACAATATACCAGTTTCTTACCTTTTAACTAAATTTTCAGAGACAAGTAATAGAATAGGTTTTTTTTTTTTATCAGTTGTAATTGTTCCTGGACTTGGAAAACTGTATGAGACTTCTACTCTTTTTTTTTTGCAATGGATGCAAAATTTTTTTCAAATTATGCTTTCCTTTCAGACTAATATAGAAGAACTTTCTGAGTGTATTTTCCCTAAAAAAATGACTTTATAGACTGAATGAAAGTAAAGTGAAATTTATATGTCAAATATAAAAAACATAACAAAGAACTTTAAAATGTGCATATAGGATACAGGGATGAGAAAGGCTGCATGAGAATTGAGATTGAGTATGTAATGTATGCAGAACTGCTTCATGAGTTAAGGTATCAATGTTATGTTCTTTTCACTTATCCTAGTCTACCTTTTATTCAGCAGATTTTCCTGCTGCAGATTCAAAGGGAAAGGGAGAGATGGGGCAGCTTCAGACTTGCTATAGAATTTCTCAAAACAGACTTGAAATTTTAACTTAATTTGATTTTTTCCCCCCTGTTATATAGAATATTGTTTCATATAATTTTCTGGATAAAATTTCAACAAAATTTCAACTAGGACATGTCTTAGATGATATACATTAATATATGGCTTTTTGTGATTCTTTCTGTTTCACCAGTATTCTGTCTGGCTAAATGTGCATTTGATTTTGATATTCAAAAATATTACACAATTGGACTAATATTATTCAAACCAACAACAGCCTCTTGCTGGAAAAGAATTTTCCTTGCATTTAATAAACATGCATTTATTTAGAAGAAGGACTGATAATGAAACAAAGTCTGAGGAAACACAGACTGAGGAAAATTAACATGCCAAAGAAAAATAGAATCGAATCACTGAGTGAATCAAGGTCTTAGTTTTAAATAAAGAAAAAGTGTATTGTGTATGAACTTTTATAAAAAGTTGATATAATTTTGAAAATTAGTATGTATTTTTCTTCTCTTTCCCAGACTTAAGTTGTTGCACTGACTAAGATAAGTAAGAAAATAAGAACAAAAATCTCAGGTTCACTACTCACATTAGTTCAAGAAAAAAAAATTTTAAAGAACAGAACTTTGTAAAGAGGAGAAGGTGAGAAACAAGTGAACAAACATGAAAAAGAAAACCGCTTAATGGTACAAGAAAGAAAGAGAGAACCTTAGTTTGCATCAAATGTGTCTGTCAGGACAAAAGAAAGAAAGATGGGAACAGTTTAACATCACACTTTAATGTTGAGTTTCATTAGCTTGAAAAGGTATGATGGCTTCCTCTAAGAAAAGCTTACAGAACACTGAGATGGCTGAAGATGTGCCAGCCAAGAGTGTCTGCACTGAAATCATAAGCTGTGTCATGGATAAGCGATAACAGTTTGATGGGGACAGCCTCTGGAAGGTCTAAAATGCAAAGGCAAGATGAACAGTTCAGGGGAAGCAGTAACAGGATTCCATGGGGATATGATAATGACAAGTAGAGAGGATAATTTTCTGCTGGCTTTATCATACATCTGAATGGACTTTGGTCATGTTGATAATTGCACTGCAAATCCCTGGCAGTACCTTTAGCGGCAGACTCTTCCTAAAAAGCTATCATCATAATTCACATCAACATATAGATTTTTGTTTATACTGATATATCAGATTTAGATATTGTTAATAATGCCACTGGTCACATAAATTTATTTCCTGGAAATATACAGTATTTATAATTGATGATTATTAAAACATCTTGCCATACAATGAAATATACATTTTAGTGAATTTGTTAAATGGCAGTCTTAAAGGTTGCTAGGGCTTAGAGGGTTTAACCCAGGTAAAAAAATTGCAAGAAATATATAAAAACATCAGGTCTCAGGGACGATATGGAAGTCACAAAATTTCTACTCCTGTTTAGTAGGATAAAGAAGCACTTAAAATCTCAGAAAATTGAAAGGTAGAGTGAGGTAGATTGCTTTCAAATATCTGTTTTCTAAAGAGTGCAGTGCTTCTGAATTAAGATGTAAAATGAACTAAAAGTTTCATCAGAACATTCTTTTGCTTCTCAAATGCTGAAAGAAAGAAGCCTAAATGGACATAGCATCTCTTGAAAATTTTAAATAAAGTAAACACCAAGTAAATCTTGTTGAACAAGTTCTCAGACAGTCCTCCTATTGTTTAGTTTTTTGTTAATACAGCTACACATGCTGCTTACATGCTGCCCAGTGGGAAAACATGATTGTTACTTATGAGAAATGCTCTCATCTTCAGTACAGTTTTGAATTCACTGGAGACCTTCCAATGAGTTCCATATGTTCCAAATGAATTGCATTCCCAGGAAGTGATTTAACATTTCTGGCAATAGAGCAATTAAACCGGATTTTCCTGCTTGACCAGATGGGTTCACTGTAACTTCATGTTATTTCTCACTCTCCTTACAGAACTGAAGAACTTTACTAACAATTTCTGTATGATCAGATCACATGTGTTTTAGAAAAAAGCAAACACAAACCCTTCAAAGATTTCAACAAACATCTTCCAAAATCAGGCTCTTCTCTGTTTCTAATAGTATGCACTCCTAGCAGCACCAAGAAAGACAAGGAAACAAAAAAGGAGAAAAAAAGAAGAAAAAACTACACCACTGCTGAAATATATTCAACTATTCCTTCCAAATTAGAGGATGGGATTTTAAAATTATGAACATCTTATTTGAAATGTTATGTGAAATTTCTGTATGCAACCTTGCTGTATTGCAACTGTGTCACTGAAAATACATTGTGTGTGCGAATATGACTGTAAAGTGTATGTAAAATATACATAGATTATATGAATATTCTATAGAATTAGAGAATCATAGAGCAGTTTGGGCTAGCAGGGATATTTAGAGGTCACTGCTCTGCAATGAGCAGGGACATCTTGAACTAGGTTGCTTGGAGCAGAGTCCAACCTGACCTTGAATGTTTCCAAGGATGGGGCATCTACCACCTCTTTGGCCAACCTGCTCCAGTATTTCACCATACTCATTCTAAAAAAGAAATTCCTCCTCATATCTAATTTAAATTGACCCTCTTTTCAATACCATTGCCCTGCCAAAAAGTTTGTCCTCATCTTTCTTATTATAAGCGCCCTTTAGGTACTTTAGGCCGCAATGAGGCCTCCTCTTCTCCATGCTGAACAATCCCAGCCTTTCCTCAACCTTTCCTCACAGGAGAGATACTCCAGCCCTCTCACCATCATCATGGCCCTAGTCTGGACTCTAGCATGTCCATGTGCTTCCTGTGGTGGGGACCACAGAGCTGGACACAGTGTTCCAGGTGGGGTCTCACCAGAGCAGAGGGGAAGAATGCCTTTCTTCACCCTGCTGCCCATGCTGGTTTGGATGCAGCCCAGATGTGGCTGTTCATATCCAGCCTCCCATCCACCAGCAGCCCTAAGTCCCTGGCAGGACTGCTCTTGATCTGCCCATTCCCCAGCTGCCTCAAGTGCAGGACCTTGTGCTTGGTCTTTTGAACCTCATGTGTTTTCTAGGGACCCAGTCATCAAGCCTGCCCAGATCCCTCTGGATGGGATCTTGTCCCTCAGGTATGCCAGTAACACCACTTAGCTTGGTGTTGTTTCCAACCTTGCTGAGGGTGCACACCATTCTACTGTCAGTGCTGTTGATGAAGACATTAAACCGTGCTGGTCCCCATATGAACCCTGGAGGGACACCACTCATCACTGATGTCCACTGGGATATTGACCACCCTCTGGATGCAACCATCCTACAAATTCCTTACCCACCAAACAGTCCAACCATCAAATCCATCTATCTGCAATGTAGAGGGACGGATGCTGGGAGACACACAAGTCAAAGGCTTCACAGAAGTCCAGATAAATGACATCTGTAGACCTCTCCTTGTCCACTGATGTAGTCATTCTATTGTAGAAGTCAACTAGGTTGGTCAGGCAGAATTTGCCCTTGAGGGATGTCCTGTGCTGGACATTTTGAACACATATTGGACACTTTTCTTTAAAACTGCTGTTACCTTGAACATATAGATATTATTACCTAGTAATACTGGGTTAAATAGCCACTTTCTGTGAGGTTTATTAGATATTTGGTGGAAAAGATGTCTTCCAGCAAGGAAAAAAAAAAAGGTAAAAGTTCTGATAAATCAAAACATAAAATAAAAATTTTGCACAAATTCAAAGTTTTTGACCAAAAGTAAATTTTTAAGTAAAATTTTGACCAAAGTATTCTTTTTCTAAGCTTTGAAGAATATTAAGCAGGAAAGAATATTAAATATGAAAAAAGCACCCCAAATTTAATAGAGAAACCATTCATTTTGGCCATGAGCAGTTCTTTACTATGAAATCAGGCAAGAAAGAATCCCTCCCCACACTCCAAATTAAATTCTTTCCATTACAGTGTCAACATTCTCATATTTCATCTCTGATCTTGGATAAAAAAATCAGAGCTATAGCTTTCCAGATTAGAAGTGGTGTAGTCAATAAATGTGTGCAGTGGTGAAAGCAAGAAGCATCAGCTGCAAAGAAGACAGATCATCTTTGGGGGCAATGGTGAGGGTATGCTGAGCTGCAAGACTGCCATTGTAAAAAGCTGAGACACACCCAATCTGACCTCAACATAGCTTGGCTGTCCCTTAAGTGTAGGCAAAGCTACATTTATTTGTATACTGACTCCAAATCTGCAAAGAAAGCCACTATGAATAAAATTAAACCATAAAATAAAACCAAAACTTTTGTTTTGGTTCCTTACACCCACATAACATAAACAGATCTGTCATTAATGACTGGTTTGTAAAGGGCTACACTAGATGGCAAAAATTTGTATAAACTGGCAAGTTATTGCAGAAGAGCATGTACATACTATTTCTGAAATAACTATCCAGTTATATCTAATTATTGTTGCAGCATCTCATAACCACACTGGAATGTCTCTATATTTCAACATTACAATAAAAGATATAACATCTCTATTCAAAAGTATTCAAAAGTTAATAAATCTACATTTATACTATTTTTTTTTTTTTTAATTACAGGACATAGAGTGCATTTGGCATTATGTGAGTCACATTTATTTACTGCCCTCAACAAAAAAATGGACATTCTACAAAGTCCTTCCATTATAAAGCTCTTTCAGCTATTCAGCAGTTTTTTCAGGTATTTGAGTAGAAATGCTGGAAAATTTCCTTTCTAGTGATTCAATACATCTTGATTTCTAAGCATTTCTCTTTAATTCTGCATGAGAGGTAACAGCTTTCACTGTCCAAGGTGAAGGGAAAACTCCAGGACAGAGACTAACATGAGGATTTGACTAGAAAGAGAAAATCCAGCCTTCACAAGTGACATACAACTGCTGATTTCAAAATGTTATAAATACCTTACCCTATTTTGGAATCACTTTTATGTTATTCACTGAAATTATTTGCTTTGAGACCAAATCCATTTCCTTATCTGTAAAACTAGAACTTTTATATTGCAAACAGAAGCAGAAAAGAGATCAAACTCCAAGACGCAAACACAGAATATGTTATATTTATGTTTTAGAGAGGATCTTTAATTATAAATCCAGAAACAACTCTGTAGATTGAAATAATCTTTGTTGTCTTCTTTTTACTCATCTGATCAAAACAAAAATATAAAATCCTATAAATATGGATGATATACTGATCTTCTAACATGAAAGAAAGGAGGTAATATCAACATAATGTACAATTACCAATGAAGGAAAGTGAACCAAATGACAAAGAACTCTATTTCAGGAAACAAGAAGAAGTTTGTACCTGAAAACTGAGGTCAAAGATGCTCTGACAGAAAACAAACCTTGAGTACTATTCAGTTTATCATCAAACAGAGTATGTATGTTCTGTACTATCTGGAATCTCTAGATAGACTTTAATTTTATTTAGAAGGTATGTACCAATTTTCTTAATTTTGATAAGTAGTAATTAAAAAATAACAGGGCTGTTTTACAAAAGAAAAAAAAAAATCATTATCATTCTGATGGTTTGGAATTTTGAAATACTGGAGTCCACAAGCAGAATTTTCCTCACTAACGTATCCTGATTACCAAAATACTGAATAAGTATTTCTACTGATAAATTCTATCTTTTGAAACCAAAGCCTTTCTGGCTAATGAATTAGATTAGGAGAGTAAACACATAGAAAACCCTTTCAAAAATTCTAGTTAATTTAGAGTGCCATAATATTTTAGTATTCACATTGAACATAAATCATAGTTATAATATAGAAAAAAACATCAAGAATGATTAGTTTATCATTCAGATTTATTTTAAAACATTTTATTTAACTTGCAGATTTTAAAACTAAGTTTTCAGTTCCCCACAATTTTTTTTTTTCCATCTGGATGAGGAGAGAGGAAAAAAAAAACCAAACCATCAGCTTTCAGGACAAACTAGCTTTAGAAGGGGAATTCAGCAAGTTCTGTCTTTGTGGTCTTTAATTTTACTGGAGTAGAGCAGAAGGCAATTAAAATCCACCCAACAATAAAGCTGCATCAATTATCTCATTTTTAAAAAGAAATTAATGCCACATTCAGATGTGTCTGGCTAAGGTTATGACAACGTTATGAATTTAATTCTAGTGCAAGTACAAAGCTGTATGCTTGCCTGCATGTGTTCTCCTCCGGTCTGTTGCATGCCTCTCTGCACTTACTTTGTTTTCTAACTAGATATTTCTGTTTGCTTGAGGCTCTTTATGCCACTCAGGCCATGCACAGAGACCTCTTCTAGTTAGTGCTGGGTGGTTGGCAGTTCTCCTGCCAAGAGTCTTCATTTGGGGTGGTCCGATAATTTCCTCTGTCTTCGTCATTCACTGGCACAGCGTAACTCTTGTTGGAATGGAAGCACAAAACAAGGATGCAGGATAACTGTTTTATGCTCTGTCTGGTTTTATCATAGACTTCCTATAGATGGGGGTAAGCTCTGAAATCTGCCAGGACCACATGAATATGGTTGATATGACAGATAAGACAAAATTCTCTCTGCAGCTTGTCCAGACCATTAAGTGAGTTTGTAAAGACCACAGCAGCATCTGGGGGTTCCTAAATACCCCAAGAGTTACTCTCACACATTTTGTGAGAAACATTTTTTTTCAAACTAGCAACTGTGAGAACTCAGCTTCTTTATATATAAGGAGTCAACTTGAAATAAAAGGAAAGGTTTAGCTTATGTTTATGTTTCCCAGGAGTTCAAAAAATAAGGAATTTGATTCCCACTTAAACTGCCCTCCACTTTCTGGAATGGACATACAGTACCTAAAAATGGGTAAGTTAAATTTTAATTCAATGTTAAGGAACATTTATATGGCTCTTGGTAATAAAAAAAATCTGCGCTTCCTTCCCTTCCCCCAGACATATGTATCTCTTTCCTAAAAAACCCATAACTTGAATGTTAACGCCAAAGCTGAGATGTGACACACTGTGTTTTGAACTGGAGCAGCCCCAAGAGTGCTCATGCTTTTCATCAATCACCAGCTGTTCTATTAAGATTCATTTACACAGAAATCTTTTTCCCAAGCTCACAAGTAACTTTTTGGCTAATATTTATCTTATAAAACCTTTTACAATAACAAACATATCAATAAACCCTGCAACACTGGCAAAACTGAACTATTTGGGAACCAGAAGGCATGTAGCTCTATAAGGCAACAGTAAAAGATAATTAGGGTCTCATGTTTCACATTAGTTTCAACATCATGTAATGTCTACAAATGTGATTTTGTCTTAAAACCCTAGGGTCTGAGGAATGTTTCTATGTGGCTAACAGGAATCCCAGGTATTTCAGTTTTTACTCATCCCCTTATATGTAATACTTAGAAGCTTAGACAAGTTGCATGTAAACAAAAAATTCATAGTGTCATGTGATAGTAGAAATTAAAATCTGTTACATGATGAGCCAAGGTTACAAATCAACTGTGAGCACCTATTTGCTGAATAGAAAGGGAACTTAAACCCAACAAAATCCTACCTTTCCTGTCTTTCCTTAACCACCTCAAAGAAAACAAAGGAGTCCTTTGCCCTTCATCCTAAGAAAAGCAAGTCACTCCTACTAATTTTGAAGGGTGCAGATATGAAAATGAGGAAGCTCACCTTGTGGCTGCAAGTACCAGAATCTATCATAACACCGATGCTGCATCTTCATGAGCCAATTGCAAAAGCTTAGCTGTAGAAATCATCAGCTATCTAAGTGAGCAATCTGATTGTAATGATCTTTCTGATACTCAGCCCAAATTCAGTGGTTGATTGCAGTCTACAGTTTTGTATTCCACTGATATTTTTCTCCTGGATTCTGATGAGGTTAGTGGCATAACTCTGTAATAGTTTCTGGAACATTATGTATGAAGGTCAAAGAGACCTCATTGTGTTCATCTTTATGTTCTGCAAAAGAAAATCAGTTGTAGAGCATTGCAGCAGCTGACACCTACTGGGAGAGCAGCTACTATTGAGATTTACTTAGATTGATTCCGTGTGAGTTTGTGCTCTTGAATCTCTGCAGATTATCCCAGCTGCAGAGCCTCTTCCCATTTTTAGCTACAGGAAACTATTACAACTGTTTGGAGTACTCTAACTAAATAAATATAAAAAAGCAAACCCCAAGAAGCTAGCTTTTAAAACATGGTATTTATGTTTTCAAATGAATGTTGATGCTCACAGCCTCATGGGTATTTAGTCACCAAGATACTACTTTATTAGACCAACTCGAAAAGGATCTAAAGCAGATCCTCCAGGAGGCTCTTGATCTTGGGCTTTATTTCAGGCATAAAAGAAATTACTGCAAAGGTTACATTTCCTCTATGATGACGAAACCTTCACTTTCTGCAGAGCCTCACAGTTCTTGCTCAGAAAGCTGTACAGCCACAAAAGGTGATGCTAATCATGGGATGATGGAGACAGGACAGGAGGAGCATGCCTGATAGAAACAGTGACAGGTTTGGGAGCACCAAGGGAGTGTTTGATTGAGGAAAAATGTATATCTAACTTTGCAAGGGCTGCACATAAGAGAGTAAATGTCAACTAATGTGTTTCAGTAAGCTATTGCCAACCCTGATAAATGTGAGAATTAACATATTTCTTTTTAGTTTACTAAATAGAGAAACATAGATTAACATAAATCATGCTGCTTTCTTTTACAGTGAGAAGAAAAAGCACAAGCACTAGAAGCACACAAGATGACACTAGTTTATCTGGGGCAGGAGGTGGAGGTAAAAATGAGTGGAATAAAAATGAAAATATGCTACCTGGACCTCATTTACTTATTTCTCCATATTCTTGGAATCTCAGCTTGTTCATGCTTCAAAATGCACATAGAACAAGCATGAGCTTAAAAATAACCAAACACCAATACTGTGACAGTAATACAGAATTATAATTTTATAATATATAAGATTTATATATATAAAGATAATTATAATTTATATTTATATTATAATATAGTAATATACTGACTAAGT
>VWZN01014237.1:11716-31834 GCA_013396955.1 Regulus satrapa
TGCCAACCAGGTCTACTTGGTAAGAGAGGCTGGAACTAGATAGTTTTCAAGGTCCCTGCCAATCAAAACTGTTCTATGATGGTTCTGCTTCAAGGAGGTCTGATTTCAAAGCCTCTTTGAATGTCTCTTTGACAGGAATTTGTTCAGTCACATCTTGGCATACTCCAGGGATGGAGATTGCACAGCATTTCTGAGCAACTTTGCCTATCCTTAAACTATTCATATAATACTAATAATATTCTTTCATCCTATATCCAACTGGAATTCTCCTTGCTATGGCTTGTAACTTTTGCCCCTTTTCCACCTGTTTAAATTGATAAATTTCTTTTTTCTCTAACTATGCACAAAATCTATGTTTAAAGATTCCTGTGCCCTCAGAGATAAACACATTTTCTATATACGATACTAGAAGATTCTCACAGAAACACTTGTGGAAAAGAATTTGCTAAAAAGCTGAATGCACGGAGGGTGAACAGCTGAAAGCAGAGTAATTATTAAATGCTTTCTTCCAGTTCTCATAATAAATTCAGTGTGTCCTTGCTTGGGATGTAGGTTTGGAGTTCACAAGTAGCAGCTCCTTAAAATTAAAAATCACATCAAGAACACTTCACAGCTCTGCAACAGACATCAAAGAGCTTGTGGGAAATCAGCATCCTCTGTTCCTTTTCTTTATCCTTTCATATCCTTATCATATCCAGTGAAATATGATAGTGCTGCTGTAAATGAGGTAAGGAGCTTCTGCAGTGAGGGCTTGCAGATCCATGCAAGCGGAGTGATTGAACTGCCCAGACAGCTGGGGCTGTGAAAGGCTGGGGTTCATTCTTTATTGAAAATTTGCAACATCTTCAGGAGGTTTGTTGAGATAACCTCAGGTTATGCATGTTGATATGCATACTGACAGTGGTAATTTTTCTCTTCTTATCGTCTCACACTTTTATCTGGAATTACACATACTTGTTTGCAAAGGGGGAGGGGGTGTCTATTTTTGGAACCCAAAACTCTCCTTCTCTACACATCAACCCTCAAATGGTAGTTCTGTAGGAGGGAAGTTAGATTGGAAGTAGAAAATGTTTCAAAAAGTGCGCTAAGATCTTCACCTACTTCACTGTTGTTGCAGATTTAGATATGTAAAAATGATTCAATTAATCCAAAACTCTTTTATTCTGAGCAAAATACTTACCCTGAACAAACAGATTTTTGTCATAATGTCTGTCAGATTTGTCTGTCAGATTTGTCATGGCATGCACACACACACACACACACACACATATATATATATATATATTTATATATTTATATATATATTTATGCAGTTATATAGGATCTGCCTTCCATATTGTCTGAAACATATAAACAAACAAACAAACAAACAAACAAACAAATAAATAAATAAATAAGTAGTTATGGAGTTACGTAGGATCTGCCTTCCATATTTTTTGAAACACATAAATAATACTTTGCATATACAACCTGAAAGGTAAATTCTCCTATCAGACACAAGTCCAGAAGATTTCCACTGCAAAATGTGATATTTTTATGCACTTCTTCTCAATTCTAGTTTGAAAGATGGAGGCACATATTCTAAAGATATTATAAGATATGAAACTGGAAATTTTGAGTGTTTCCTTCTATATGTGTATTCAAAATTAAAAACAGTTTGACAAGCAGATATGACTAATCTTTTTACTGCTTCTATTTCATTTTTTTGGTATTCATCTTAGCAATTTATCTGAAACTTTTTAAAAAACAATATTTGGCTGGAATTGAACTTTTGATACTGCGAGGTATTCATCAGTTAGGTAGAAATTATTTAAAAATATTTTTTTATGTGGACTCATTAAACTAATCTCTGTTAGGAAAGTTAAATTGTTACGTGATTATAAAAAGAGAACACCAATATTTTTATATGTATAGAGAAAAACAAAAGGTCACTTCTGTGTCTTTCATAGTTTCATAGTTTAAGCAAAAGCTCCTTCAATACAGGCAACTTAAAATTTAGGAGGTTTATGAAGTTTCAGAACATGAAAGCTATTCAGAACAAATTGTTAGGCATAAGTTAGTGCTTTTTATATGTCAGTGGAATGGAAACACTTTCCTTCTGTCTTAACTTATTATTGTTTACTTAGCAAAAATTGTTGCTGCTAAAACTTTTCCATCACATGCATGGATAGAATGGGATTCAAGGGTCTTAAGACAGAACTTTTGAAATCAACTCCCATCTTTGTTATTTCCTATTCTTTGCATTGTAATTTCTGTGCAGCACTGAGTGGTAATCCCTTTCCAAGTTTACAGTGGAGTGTTGTGTTTTGATTTTCATTGAGGTGTGGATGAGGATGAACTATCTCTCTTTTGATGTCAAAAGACTGCCAAAAACATTATGCCAGGCAGGAATAAAAGTCACATTTCTGGCAGGTACTAGATAAACATCCATAAACCATAAATAATACATCATTGGCATTGTGTGTGTTGTACTGCCTACATGTCTCTAATTAGGAAATAAAATCTGATGACTACTTGAGACAAGTTATTCTTTATAAAGCAGAAAATTAGTCTGACTGTGGAGCTAGGAAAAAAGCCTATAGGAATAAAAACTATAGAAAACAGTGCAGCACAGCAGCCTCTGGAGAAGGATACCTGAAATCAGCCTAGAGAAAGGATCAGCCTTTGGGGAACTGCTATGCAGTCAAAGGACAGCTTCTGTGAATGAAAATGATAGCAGCCATGCAATGTGGGGGCAGGTGGGTTGATTTGTGCTATAACTCTGCAATTCTGTTTAACTTCATGATATCACTTT
Organism: Regulus satrapa; assembly: GCA_013396955.1. Lineage (NCBI taxonomy): Eukaryota > Metazoa > Chordata > Aves > Passeriformes > Regulidae > Regulus > Regulus satrapa. The sequence goes on from VWZN01014237.1 coordinate 14,511, forward strand.
TCTGAAGAAGAAAAATCTATAGTTTTGGGTGATCTTTCAGTGGTGTTTCCCTATCACTTCCATTGTTCTATTGATGAGTAAACAAGGAATTCTATTTTCATCACAGCTCTAAGAAAAATGCAATCTGTATACCTTAGAAAGGTGTGGAAATCATACATTTTCATCTTAAAGGACAAGATGGAACAATCTGAATAATGAACAAAGGAGGTGTTTCTTGTCCTTCTGCTTGGGAAGAGTGCTTTGAGTTTGTAAACCATGGCAAATCAATATAAGCAGGTGCAGGAACTAAAAGCTCATTGCTGATTGTTGCTCAACATCAAAGGCTCTTTGTGTCCTCCTCTAAAAGCTGATTTTTCAGCCTGGCTAAATGTATAAACATACAAACAAACAAACATCCTTGATCAAGAGGGATAGCCCAGATAAAGTGAATGGTGCAGTGACATTCAGTCAGCTCTATGCCATGACAGAAGACCTTGCTGATGAGATTGCATGGAATGAAATTACATTAAGTGATAAAGAAATAAAGAATTAATGTGTAAAATTCTGATTCAAATCTGAGTGATGAATTAATCCACTCAAATACAGCCAAATTGCAAAAACATCTGCCAAAAGTTAGGTGTTTGACATGATTTTACTGTAATTAAAATGATTATTTTATTTGCTATCCTGCTAAAATTGATGTGTGATTCCAAATTCAGTTGCACTCTTCTGCCATGCAATATATCCCAAAAAAGGCCCATCAGCTGCTTACATGGGGTGCTTACACAACATGCTTCATCCTACTTTGGTTGTTGATTGCAGCACTCACTTTCTCAGGTCTCATGGACCCTGCTGCTACCTCTGGGGAAATGTTGCCTTGAGTACCGGGAGATGTCACTGACTGGCAGTGGCAGGGCTTGGTTGATTAATGCCAGCCTGCAGGGTAGTGTCCCAGTCACTGCATTATCACCTCCCAGCTGCTCATCTCATCTGCTCAGCTGATCAATCAGCAGCCAAGGAAGCAGAACAGTTGAATCCTTGCCTCCTCTACAACGGACAAGGATGAGCTTGCTCAGGCAAGTAGTTTCTCCTGGTCTGGCATAACACTCTATCATGAGGCAAAAAGGAACTTTGGGGGTCAGTCAGGGCTTATTTAGGGATTTAAATAAACTTCTGGTTCATAAATAGCTCAGATGGCAAAGGAAAAGAAGGAGGAACTAAACAAAAACTCTGAAGTGGCCATGAAGATTAGTGTCAGTCCTTACTCCCCTTCCAAAAATTTCTTCCTCCATTTCCCATTTCATGATCCTGTAGCAGGGCTGTGCATGGACCTCCTTTATACCATGCCCTGAAAGGTAATTCCACAACAGGTATGAAACTCCTAACTATTCCCACATTTTGACTACATGTGAAAGTCTGCTTACATAGCAACACCAGTAGCGGGGGTCAAAGTACCCTGTGTTGGGAAAATTTCATAGTGTTAGGAGACAAAATTATTTTGTCACCAGCACTCTTCCTGGATCAACAGAGTGTTAATGGATTTTTTTTTTCTTCCTCAATGAACTCACTAGTTCCCTTTATCTGGTATTCTTGAAATAGAATACTGAAGAGAAGGCAGAATGTACTGGCAAAATGTTTCTCTTTGTCTGTGCTTGCCATGGGTTCTTTGGTTGCTCTATTCATCTCTGCATGTTTTAACGCCTCTTTTTTTACCCCTGCTTTTGGAAAGCTGTCAGGACTTTCTTGTGTCATCTTGAATTCTCTTTTTAGGCAGGCAGCATGTATAGTCTTGACTTTGCTTTCTTGTAAATATTTTCTGCTTTCTCTTCCTTGGGGTTTTCTTTTTCCTCTTTTTCTATCCCCCTTGTTTTTGATGGTTTTTTGTTAGTGGCCATGGTGTTTGGTTCATTTTTTGTTTGTTTGGGGGTTTTTTGGGGTTGGTTTTTGAGTTTGTTTTTTTGTTTAGTTTTTTGTGGGTTTTTTTTGTTGTTGTTGGTTTGTTTTGGATTTTTTATTCTTATTGGAGGGGGGTGGTTGCTTTGTTGGATTTTTGGGGGTTTTTTTTTGTAGATTTTTGGTTTTGTTTGGGGTTTGCTTTACTCCTGTACAGAAAATTTATAGAAACATTGAAGAGTACTAGCCCTAAAACTGAGCCCTGGTGATTCCCAATGGTGGCTAGCTACCAGACTGATGTGACCTCATTTACTACACCTCTTTTAGTCAAGCAATTGGTCACCCAAAATATCACAGACTTATTCAGTGGTGGAGTGAGATACTGCGAGAAACAGTATCAAAATGCTTGCTAGAATCCAAAACTACTACATCTTCTTGCTCCCCTTGGCCAGCCAGATGGGTGATCTCCTCACAGAAGAGAAGTAACCTGGCTAAGCATCACTTCCCTCTCATGAACCCATGCTGGCTCTGACAAAAGTCCAAAATACTAAAATGTCTTTTGAATAATTTTTAGAATAGGAGGTCCATGTCCTTCCAGTGCTGGGGTCCCAGAGCTGGATGCAGCACTGCAGGTGGGCTCTCAGCAGAGCAGAGGGGCAGAATCCCCTCCCTCCCCTGCTGGCCGTGCTGCTCTGGAGGCAGCCCAGGATACGTTTGGCTCTCTGGGCTGGGAGTGCCCATGGCTGGGTCATGTTGTTCTTCTTGTCAGGCAACACCTGAAAGTCCTTCTCCAGGGGCTGTGCTCTGCTCTCAACCCATTCTTCACCCAGTTAGTTTTTGTGCTTAGGATTGCCTTGCCCCGGGTTCAGTACATGGCACCTGAGTTTATTGACATTTACACTTCACACCTCTCAAATCTGTCCATGTCCCTCTGGATGGCATCCCTTCCTGCTACACCAGATAGCTTGGGGTCCTTGGAAAACTTGCTGAGGTTGAACTCAACTCACTGTTCAACTTGCTGACAAAGGTGTTTAAAACAACAGTCCCAATGCCAACCCATAAGAAACTATCAACTACATAATTAAAGGTACACCCAGACCAGATTCAATAACTGGAAAGATAATTGTCATAAATATTAATAGAATTTTTTAAAGTTTTATGGTTACAATGCAACAGAAACCACTTTTTTCCCATATTTAATACCATATTACTGTTTTTTTAAAAAAAAGCTTCATTATATTTTTACTCTCTCTTCCTGAAAAGAAAGCGTAGATGCAAAGCTTTCAATTTTTAACTGTATAAGTAATCTAAACATACAATATAATTATAAGATTACTAACCAATCAGTAACATGAACTGGTTAAAACATCAGCAATAAGCTGTGAGAAATGTAGTGTAGTGTATTTTGCTGTGTAATACAACTGCAATATACAAACCAGACCTGTCTTTTCCTTAAGCATATTTTTAAATAGAGTAGGAAGAATAGGACCTCTCTAAGTAGGTCCATTATACTTTCATTATCTGCATAAAATGATAGCCTGGCCTCATGTTTCCTAACTGAGGTACAATCACCTGCAGGAGCAGGAAGTTCTTTTTGCCAGGTTCATCCAGTAAATTGTATTTTCAGGGAAATGTATAGGACTGAATTTTCTTTTCCTCTCATAAACTCATCTAAAAGTGGAGATAAATTGAAAAAACCTAAAGTAACAAACAAAATTGTATTCAAGTCAGATGAATAATCGATTTTCTGATTTGTGGCAATTCTTCAAACATCTGGGGAAAAATATCAGGCCAGGTCAACAGTAAATAGCTCTCTTCAACATCTTCAGCAAGTTGATAGTTTGCAGAAAGTATTTTTGTTGTAGTTTAAACTCGTAAGAGATGTGTTGTTAATATATCATACAATGTTGAATTTTGTTTGTGAATGCTTTTAAGAAGAAAACAAAACATTTAATGGACTCTCCCATAGAATATCAGTGAGCAGAAATATTTCCTTCTGCAAATTAAACAAACAAACCCATTTTTATTTCTTTCTCTGTCTTTAATTCCTTCTTCTCTGGATTCTGATACAAACAAGTTTGCTTACTTGAAATTAATTTTAGATGTTGAAAATATTGTACTTTTTTTCCACCACAAAATTTTTGGTCACAGTATCTTATCCAGTTCTCTTCAGGCTATTGTTGGAATATTATTGTCAAGTGCTTTTAGAAATCTGTCCAAGCATGTCAGACTCAAAACTATTATGGGTAGAGCACATCTGAATAGCCTGTTATTTCTGTGTCTAAATGGAAACAGAGGTTTGAAAATTTGGCCACAGAGATACTCATTACTTGGAAACCAGGACACAGCCAGTAAGTACACAAAACTACTCATATGAGCTGTCATGCCACTTGAGACAGATTGCATACATATGAAGATTTATATTTTTTCACACATCTCTGATGTTCTTAGCACTGTGTAATAAACAGAAAAAGAAGACATCGTCCTGCCCCTGCTTTTCCTGGAAGTCTGTAATTGAAACAGCATATCATACCCAGGGATGTCCACCTGACTACACTGCCTGTCACCTGAGAATGCTAGTAAATTTTTTATTCTGTTCTTGTTTCTAAATTTAATATAGGAACATAACCTCCTAGGGTACACTTTATTTTTGAACTGAACCTCTATTTAAAGCTCTACTTTTCTAAATTTGATCTTCTGCATCCTGGTTGAAAGTGCAGTGTACTCAAAAATGCTGAGGCATGGTAGCTTTTTGTTGTGAACTTCAAGCAAATGGATGCTGCTGCCACAATGCAATCTTTGATAATGACTTTTTTTCTGCTACTTATCTTTTGAATGAGCCATCTGGCAGATTAAGGATGCTAACCAATGGAGCTGTACTGTGCCATATATCAATATGAACCTATTGAATCACTCAACAGGTCAGATTTAGAAAAAACAAGACTTCTGAGGCAGACTTCCACTAAAATTTCAATGTCTAGCTAATTACCAGATCCTCTCCCTGCCTAAATGTCAAAATGTAATGTCTCATCAGAGTAAAATAGATGGATGAGAAAAATAAGGCCTTGTGGCTATTTAAGGGAGATGGTGTTGCAATATGCCTTGGTCAAAAGAGTTACTGCCTTTCACTTCAGAGGTCCTCAATGCAAAAACACTCACGATGAAACTCTCTGTGCAAGGAGTTAAAGTTGCCAAAGGCTAAACAGACTTCCTAGCTGGGAAAGAAATTTTGTACAGGTAAACACTCTGAATTGTCTGTGCTCTCCAATCTTTCCTTGATTTCTCTGGCCCAGGACAGTGGTAGAAAGAGGAGCCAACACTCCACATTTAGCTGTTGGGCTGTGAGTTAACAGCGACCTCAGAGCCCAGGGAAGAAAGTGGAAGTATGCTGTAAGCAGCTGTTCTTGAATAGATGTGACTTCATGAGAGGTGTGGATTTTTCTTCTGAGAAGTGAAATTGCCTTTGTGCTGTTGCAAAGCCAAAACTAATGTAAATACCCAAGGGATCACAGGGAAATATTTTAAAATATCTGTTCTGACTCCTGTTCCAATTGAGAAGCTCACACTAAAACCCCTGTACTTACTGATGGGAAGCAAAAATATAAGAAGACAAATACTAGATCCTGCTTTTCCCGTCTTGCTCTGATAAGCATCACATCTGAATCTAGGAAGAGAAGGGTTCAGTGTTCATTCAGGATTGTGCTTCTTCTCTTTTCCGTGTTTGTCTTTCAAAAAATCGGGATGTATAGTGGTGCTGGTGCTTCTTTGCAGTGCTGGTGCTTTGCAACAGGGTCAGCATTTCCCCTACAGAGGCACTGTCATAACCTTAGTCCTTTGGCTAGGTAAGGGCAGGAAATCCCTTTCCAACTCATGTGGTGAGTGAAGGTCTGACTGCTCATACATAATTTGTGTCACCCTCAGGACTACAGATCATGAAATTGCACAGATGAAACTTCTAGCATCAGCTGCCTCATCAGACTTTGGTAATTGACCATGAGAATGGGAATGACTCATTCTTTTAATCTGATTCATATTTGCAGCTCTTATCGATTGAATAATATAATAATACTTGCCTTCTTATCCTCCTCCCTCCAGTAAAGTGACAAACCAAGACATTTTTATGGTGCTAAAATAGCATAAATGAGGCCTTTTCCCCTCTTTTCAAATGTTCTCTTTCCCTATTCTTTTCCCTCATAATTTCTTATTCTACTCCTAAATCTGTTTATCTGTAGTTCCTGTTTTGTAGCATACTTAAATACATACATGTACATATACAAGGATTTAAATGGTTTAATGCACTTTGTACTTGTCTAGTGTTAGTCCATGTTCCTCAACCCAAGGAGATCATCAGAGCTCCATTTTGCACACAGGTGGCTCAAACACCACCGTACCTTTTTGTCCACTATTTTTGTTTCAGTGGGTGATGGTGGTACACATGAGTTCTTGGCTGTCACATTGCCTCTAGGAAAACACCAAAGATATCATGGTGGGAATATGGAAATCAATGTGTTGGCATATTAAAGAAGTCTGTGTTAAAGGAAACTGGTGGGATGGGTTTTGCCTCTAATACTAAGTGAAGGCTCAGGATGACTTTACTTCTCCTTTGAAAAGCCCCCTCTTTTCCTGTGTAGGGGGACTAGTCAAAGTCTTTCTGGATGTAATTTAAATGCAAGACTCATTTTTAGAACCCTGAGAGTGTTAACACCCTTGGCGGGTGAAGAAGACACCCAGAAGTCATATTTCCCAGCAGGGAGTACATGGTGTATGAAATCATTCAGTATAATAAAACCAGTCGCAATGGAAATGCCACATTGGGCTGTCTTTTTTTTTTTTTTTTTTACTATTATGCAATTGCCTTATTAACAGTGTCATAAACTAGCCTTCTAATGTGAGGTTTTATACCTTCTGCATGGCTTAATTATTTTTAATTATCAACCTAAGTTCTTCCATTGCAGAGGATCTAGTACCTGGCAGCAAAGGCTCATCAGCCCTGAGACCCTCAGGGTTGTGTTTGGCAGTTCTGAGACCCCATCCCTGCAAGTCCCTACCCAGGCAGGCGGCATGAACATAGTCTGTTCCTGCCTCTTTGCAAAGTGTCTTCATGGTATCCCTGCCATGCCTGAGTCTCTCCCACCTGCTCTGGTCTGAGTGTACCCACATATTTTCTTGTCTACTCTTCAGTTAAACTGAATTTTCCTGCTGATTGTTGACACAGAATGACCTTGCCCTGACACCCCATCCTTCCCTGGATGGTGGACACAACTCTATTTTTTTCTTGCTTTTTTAAAAATCAGTTGTTTTGGTCACCCATCCAGCTTTAATGATTGTATGATTCTGACATCAGTAGCTCCAAAAGTTTACAAATTACATTTCTTGACCTACAGATAAAGGTACATTCTAAAACCAGGTTGGTAAGCACAAAAATGAGATGAGAGCAAGAAGGAAGAGTCAGCATGCGAACAGTGTGGCTGTCTTTGCATAGCTGAGTACATAGCTCAAATTTAGCTTTTTTTGCCCACATCTATGGGAAAACTCCTGCTTTTTTATTAAATGTCATATGATTTTACAGCAGACAAACAAGATTGGACCAAGAGGAAATTACTTTGCAGAAGCTACTGTGCTTATGAGAGAAATTGGGTTATTCTACCTTTAAACAAGCTTGTGATTTATTGTGTTTATCTAGCAGAAAGTAAGTTGAAGCAACTTGAAGCATTTGGCCCAGAAAATCCACAGTATATTGTACTTCTGTACAGGACATGTACAAACATGAATGAACACTACTTAAAGCCTTCTTCCTGATCTTGTGCATTCCTGCACAGGGTCACTCTGCTTTGCATGCAGTTGAACTGAATAAATGGCCTATCTTGAATTACACCTTGGATAAACTGGGTGTGTAATGCATCCAGCCAGCTTTAGTGTTCATAACTGTCACTTGTATAACTGAGCAGTGTGTTTTTGAGGCATTGCCAGGTTCAGAGACATTGCAGAATAACAATCTGTTCTTGCAAACAAAAATGAAATGTGGTAGAGGAAGACAGCAAGGAGGGAAACCAGCATTTGATAGGTATTACTGTCTATATCCTCTAAGCAGTTCAGTTCTGGGGGCAAAATAATGGAAATCCATTCGGAACTGAATGTCTTCTTCATCTCTCCAAAGACTTCTGTGAGAGTAAAAAAAGGACTGAAATTATTCTATTATTCTATCATCCTTGGATTACTTCCTGTCCTCAGACTCAGGGGAATGGAGTAGGTCATAGTCTCTACACTGTTTTCCAAAAACTGTTTCTGTTTCATAGTAGCAATGAGAACTATTATCAGTCTTTGCATGCACTAGGGCAGAGAGTCCCTCTCTCACATCTGCAGTAACATTGTCTCCAAGAGTGAAGGCATTAGCTCTTCAAACATTAGAAGTCACAGTCCAAGCTCATCAAAACATCTGAGCAGCAGGACTGTTGGATTGGCAGTAATTTCTCCCACTCAAGTGGGAGAAAGAAGAGAAGAGTCTCCAGACTCTTCCTAGACCAACAGTCTGGATGAACTATACAGAAAGGCTGTACTTCAAACAGGTCATGGACCTATAGAATCAAAACTTCTTCCATGCAGCAAAGGATATTTTCTCCTCCCAGTTATCTCTCCAGTCCCATCCTCTTTGTATAGCTCCCACAATTTTGCATTCTTCTTTTGTTGCTCTCAAATCACCCCAGATATTAGGAGACCACACAATTACTTCTTCCTTCTCTTCAGTGTGTGACCACTGAGAAGATAACTGCATGTCACAGCTGCTTTATCATACTAAACTCCCTGTTTCTCTAGGTGCATTGAAAAGGTCAAAAGCAAGTCTGTATTTTTCCTCCCAGGAAAAGGAGCACAAGCAGAGGTCAGCCATGCACAAGGGCAAGTGAGTCTTTACTTTCATTGTTGTTTCCTAAAAAAAAATGATCATGGTGTCAGAGCTAGAGATGGCATAAAAGAGAAACTTCTGCCTTCCACTAAATAGAGCTTATTTCTGTAAATGCTTAATTCTCAGCAAGGTTTAGTTGCCATGGAGAATATGAGTTAAAAAAAGAGATGGATAGACAAGCAAAGAGAAAATGAGAATGTTCCTGCTTTAGGTCTAAGATACAGACATGAATTAAGAACCATTTATAACCTCTCACTGGTCTTTGTTCTTCAGTGTATTCCAAGGTGTGTAGGCTTGAATCTGTAGGCAGTACTCCAAACCCTAATGTAGACCAGATGCACTTGCACAGCTTGCGATGAAAATCTTTAAGAAAACAAAGCTAGTGATTCTATTGGCCCATTTCGGCCTCTTCTGTGGAGTCTGCCTGTCACTTTTTTTCTAATTTGATCCTTTTTGCAGGACCTTTGACCTAACCTGCAGATGACTTTGTATTTTTATTACTCAGCAGCTTAGTATGTTCAGCTATGTAGCTGGTTGTCAAAAATAAGATGAACACAAGTACAGAAGAACTGAAAGATGATCACAAGCCCATGAAAGAACCATAGGAAATTTGCATCACCTTTTTTAAAGCTTTTGCAAAACCACAGTGAAAAAGGTGTAAGCCAAGCACTCCAAGACTCAATGTCTGCCAAAGCAATTGGGAAAAATAGCAGTGAGGACCAAGTCCATTCCACCATACTACAAAGGGTGTGGAACTCTGATTACACACGTAATAACCATAAATTGTGTTCTTTACCTAAAACTCATTAGAAAGAATGATGGGCATGCAGCATTTGGCAAGACAAGAAGAGATAAGGTTTATGCTCTGTATGACAGCAGGGTGAAAGACTAAATTCCTGAATTTGTCTCATTTTAGTGAGTGCTCTGATTGATTTTATAGGAAAATTAACAACTTCCAAGCTATTTTACTGAAAAAATATTTTTGTAGCACAGAAGCTGCAGTGCAATTTCCAAAACTTTGCAACACCACAAAAATAATAAAATTAGAAGTGAGAAATTTGAAGTAGCATAAAAATATATTCTATTGGAATAAATATGTAGTACTGCTTAGCTTATTGTTTACAACTGTTCTCTTTCTAAATAATAGATAATTTTTAATTGTAAGGATGTGCAAATTACCTGCAAAATTGAAGATATGAGGATGAAGAACATTAATAAAAGAGCCCAGAGAAGAATTTCAGTGTGTTATTCCAGTTTCTCTGACCTTCTTACTGTAATACACAATAAATAAAGCCCTCTACCAAACTCAGAATCATATTTGAAATAATAATGTTCACCCTAGCACTCTCACATGTGACTGTTTAAATGAAGGATCAAATTCCTTTGATTCCTGTCTTCTTACTGCAATGGACTTGAAGGCCTACATACCACCCAAATTCATCCAAATCTATCCACTGCACATAAGACACATGATGGTCTGTCTATCCACCTTAGCATGTCCAGCATTTTAAATAGCAGGCATCAGACACAAAGGGTTTTGCTATTTCTTTTTTTGTCAGAGCCTCTCAAAGCTAACACCACTGGTGAACACATTCTTTGCTGTATTTGTTCTTGTACCAATACTTTTTCTGAAATTGAGGAAAACCCAGTTTGCTTGCAAAGTATTTTTCCTCCTATCTTGATGAGAAAATCCATTGAACAGTCATGGTTGTGATCATGTGGTGACCATGAAAAGGAAAATCATGGTGTGATTTTTTGGGGTTGTCCTGTGCAGGGTTAGGAGCTGAAATCTGTGATTTTTGTGGGTTTCTTCCAACTCAGGAAATTCTATTATTCTAAAAAACAAAAAAACCAAAAAAAAAAAACCAAAAAAAGGAAACCAACAACAACAAAAAAAACCAAAACCAAAACCAAAACCAAAAACAACATTTTGCTGTCCTTTTGCTTCCATATTTTTGTTTTTCTCAGCAGTGCTACAAAAGCAAGGTACCTGTGACAGTTCTCATTTCCTCTGTTTTCAAGGTAAATGCTGATGTTTCTGGAAGACAATCTATTTAATTATGTGGATCTGGCCTGCTTCTGACAAAAGTGGTGACTGTGTGAGGATGGAGATTTTCATATCTTTAACACCCTGAGACGAGCAAATCTCAGAGATTTCTGGTGCATGAGGCTGCTTGGCAGCCAGGCTGGGCTCTGCCCCAAGCCATGCTGGCACTCAGGCCATGCTGCCAGGATATATTGTTCTCATTTAGATATCCAGTGGTTTGGAAGGTGGAGAACAAAACACAAATAAGTTTTTGGGGTCGTTTTGGCTTTGATTCCAGGTCTCTGCTCATGGCTGAAAGTAGAAATGCTTTCATTAGATTTTCAGTAGTCTTGTGAATGTCTTCAGCAAGAGTCTAATGACAAGTCTGGCTCCCATTGATGTTTATCTACTTGTGGCTGCATTGCAGAGATTTTTTTTCAGATGGATAAGAAGCAATGTGAAATTGATTGCATGTTTGATGCAACTGAGCACATCTGTTATTTCTATATGGCATTTCCCAGTATTGGTCCATTTTGTAATTTCTTGTCATTCCAGCAGTCCCTGAAGGCAAATATTCCCACTGAAGCATCCCTGTCACTGTGGCTACAAGTTCAAGATTTTCTGTCTGTTCAGGTACTTACCTAAATATTGCAGGATATTGGAGAATTAGGTTTGTTTTGATGAAGTGATTAATTGTATCAGAGGACGGTACAGGAAATTCTGGAGCAGGTAAGAAAGTAAAGGCATACATGTTACAGCAGATTCACAATGGATGTAGATAACAATAGACACAGAGCCTATTAGATGAAGCAAGATTGCTCAGTTATTTCTAGGACAAAAACAAACAGTAAAATGAACAAAACCAAACCCAAAGAAGACCTTGAGACCACATGAATAACGAACATCCAGATTTTCAAACAAGCTTCTGACTTCTCTTGCCTTTAAATCATTTGCAAACTACTATATAGGCACAGTTCTGTGCAATTACTGAACATTAGTATGTTTTTATTTAATCCAAATCCAAAATAAACAACCAGCCTAACAGCAATGAAATAAGCAGTCTCTGTAGCAGGCCTCCAGGATGGGAAAATTTCAGCTGCAAAAAGGTTATCTTCTGTAAAGTCTATGGCTAAGAGCATCCCTTGTCTGAGGGATCAAAACTGTCAGCTGTCTTCAGATTAAACCTAAGGAAGAATTGTTCATCTTGTTGGTATTTTACACAGTGGCCAAAATACAAAGGCAACCTTTTCTCCAAGGACAATCTGCCTGTGCACCACTGCTGTGGCACAAAATTTGAACCACAACTATGAGAACTTTGCCCGGCTAAACCTAGAAGCACATAGCAGGAATGTCCCAGAGATGTTACTGCAAGATGCAGGCAGAGCTGCAGGGGTTTTAGCTAACTCCTAGGCCATGCTGGGCTAATACAACAAACAATCTAAGGTGTGGGAAATAAAATACGGATGTGACTGTCTGTGCAAACAGGCAATGAATTATATTACATTTGTGGTTATTCTACTTATTCAAAACTATAAATGAGGAATTAGGAGATTAGCAGGGGGAAAATTAAAGCAAGGGTGATAGGGAAGCCATCCTTGCAAAAGTGAGCACATGCACACCTGGACATTTGGCAATGATCTATGGTTGAATTGTGTTCAAACTTGTCAAATAACTTAATTAAAAATATATTAGGACCTCATAGTTTATAACCCTGTTGGAGCAGGGTTTAAGGAAATGACTGAAATCACACAGAGGACTGGCCTTCTTTCCAGAAGAGCTAGGATGCCTCTGAAAAGCTGTGCGTTCAAAAAAAGTGAAGAAAACATAGAAGTTCCTTTTTGGCAACAGGTCATGGTGGAGACTGAGGTCATGACAGAGGTAGTAGATACCACCTCACCTGAGAGAGGAACTGGCAGAACATTTGCTCTATGAGTGATATTAAAGGTAATTCCTGAAAATTTGAACTCAGGAAGCCAGATGAGGGCCACAAAAAGAGGTTTATTTGCTCAGAAAGAGAGGGCTGGAAAATTATCTCAGAAACTTCTTTATATGTCTGGCATCTGATATGTTTTTTAGATTCCCAGCAGAATGCTGTAGTGGGCATGTGTGAAGATGAAGATTTGAAAGTTTCATAAATATGAACAGAAAAAGGGAGCTGAATGCTGATGATGGTATGTAGGAGTGAGCATCAGCACTTTCACACTGTTTAGATGTTAAAGTGAGTGGAAGGAACATTGTGAATCTATCAAGAGATAAAAGGTAGAAGCAGAGAAAAATTAAGAAGGAAGTGAAAGGACTGAATTTTGACAGTACTAGGTCATTCCTTCCAAGCATGTTTAATGGTGAAACTTCACTGATGTCAGCTGAACTCATCTAATTTCCCAGAAGATGAGGATCTTAGATGATCAGAAAGAGATATAGGCTAGAAAGTGAGGACTGGGGAGGCAGACAAACCTGAGCTGGCTTACTGAGAGAAACAAGCTATTACAGAGATGCTCAGAGGTACTAAAGAGCCAGTTAGACGAAATAGTGCCAGGATTTACAGACTTGGGTTTGAGTACACAATTGTTCATTTTAGCACCAGATGGCCGACTCATGCTCTTTCCAAGCACAGCAATGATGTTTTATGTCAAGGCAGACTAAAGCCAGTATTCCAAAAAATATTTCCTCTCCTGTAGACCTTGACCTGTGGAAATTTACTCTTTTGCCTGACTTTTGCCCCATAGCAACTGAAGAGTTGGCAATAAAAACCTTTTCTTTCTTTTGTCACTAAAAACTTCTTTCAGACAAAGAAAATATAGATGAATTAGGCTGATACCAACTCAAAACAATTTCTTGTGGTTGAGAAGTTACATCTGAGAAAAACAAATGTGAGATGAGATGAGATGAGATGAGATGAGATATGAGATGAGATGAGATGAGATGAGATGAGATGAGATGAGCTGAGATGAGATGAGATGAGATGAGATGAGATGAGATGAGATGAGAACAATAGCAACATTCAGATGGAAGTCCAGAAGCTGCATCTCTGATGCAAACAGATATTGCGAAGGACTTCTTTCAAGGCCACACAAATACACACACACACACAAACACATCATTTTGAGGTAGCATTAACATTCAAGTGGAACAGGTTTTTTTATAAAATGCAAGGAATTTGTATTGCTTCAGAGAAATCCATAGACTTTTTATAAACTAGGAGAAAGACAGCTGTTTTTCTATGAGAAGGTCTCTTTTCGCTGAATGATGGATTCCAATTGAATAGAGGGTCAACAGAAAAGCTCAATTCTTTTCATAGACAGTCACAAGTTCACACATATTAAATTCACAATAGGTAGTTGAATTACAAGCATAATTGTGTCCCAATTCTGACATTAAAATATATGTACCAAGTTTTCAAAGTATTAAATACACACCCTGCAGAAAAAATCTTACCAACGATGGTTAAGGCAGATGTTGATGATGTAACAAGGAACAAAGGTGAAAAAGGCCAATTTTCTGAATTGGTTTGTTTTATTTTAATGCATAGACTTCCAGGGATCCTGACCATTCAGGCCTGGATTTACTGCTTATTTTCTTCATCAAAAACCACCCCCAACCTACAGTGAGCCACAAAGGCTTGAGCCACAAGTGTCAGATCAGGATCAAACATTCCAAAAAACATCAGAGTTTTTCAAAACCCAAGGTTCTTTCTGTTGTCATAGAGAACCAATTGTTCTCTGCTTCAGGTGTGATTTTCTTCACCAAGAGGGAAATCCTTGGCTGAGTGTTTTTTCTGTGATGTCTTCTTCCAAGACACCACTAAATTAAATTAATGCAAGCTGGTATGTATCAGAGGTAAAATAAGACATAAAATTGTAGCAGATAATTGGAAACAGAATATTTATTTCAGACTGAGCTTTATCAGCACTTACAATTCAAACCTTCATTACCAATACAGGTTTTGTCTGAAAAGTTTCATGGCTTTATTCTGACAAGGCCTAAACTGAGTGTAAGTGGAAAGGATAACTACACACATGAGTAGATGGCACTCCAGCATGTCAGGCAAATGCATTCTCCTGATGGAGAAATTGAGTGAACAGTCAAGTTCTTTAAAGAGCCTGATGGAAAAATATGGGGATGAAGTAGCAAGTGTGAGTGTCTTGAGGAGAACAGGGAAGCCCTGGGCTCCATATGTCTCTCAGCTATCAGGGGTTTTCCAGAAAACTCATTTGACTATGCAGAGGCCTTCCCTTTGGGTAGTATGTCAAATAGCTGGATAACAGATAGTGGCACACACTACCACAATTCTCTGTCTTTCCCCTTGCTCAGATTGCAGGTGCTGCATGTCCTGGTTCTCCTGCCTGCGGTTATGCTGCCAGCCCACTCCTCTGCTATGGCTGAGGAGTGGAGCCCAGCTGGCAAAGCCAGCATCCACGTGCCCATGCCATGTAGACCTCTCTCACTAGTGCAAGTAAAGAGAATCCATAGTTCCTTCACACAGCCTTGTCCCCCTGAGGAGCATTAGGACATCCTTTTGCAGGGCTTTTCCTGTGCTTTGATGAGGCCCAAAATGCTCTCTTATCCTGGGCAACTTCCTCATCAGCCAGGGTCACTTACATGGTTTTAAATTGAGAAAAGACAAAAAGAGCATTCAAAAAGGCTGGTTAATGCAAGAAATGACCATTTCTCCCAGATGAGCTCCCTGATCACTCCAAACAGTACTGGGATTGAGACCAGCAGAACCTATTCTCCAAGGATGGCAACAGGAGTCCATCACAGATGCACTTCTGTATGTCCAGCATTCATTGCTATAATGCATTGGGCTTAAGTAGGCAGTGAGGAAAAAGGTTTGTGATGATTCCCATTCCTATGCAGCCTAACATGACATTTCCTTTCCCTGCTTGTAATCTCCCAGCAACCCGAGTGCTGGACCAAATCCACACCACATGCTTCTTGCAACCAGCACAAATCAACCAGTGGGAAAGGAATGATAAATACCAGTAGGGCTGTTAGGCTAACAGCTTATGCAGAAAGTAAGAAAAAATCATGGAAATTAAACAAACAAACAAACAAACAAACAAAACCAACAAAAACCCAAAACAAAAACAAAAACAAAAAACCAAAAAACCCAACAAAACAAAAACCAATAGCCAAAAACCAAAAACCAAGCCAAACCAAACAGGAAAAAAAAAAAAAGAAAAAAGAAAAAAAGAGAGCTTCCCTGCCCTCAGTAGAACATTATTCAGTAAAAAGCTATGTAATTTTGAGCTTCTTTTGCTCCCCTGCCAAAACTCCCAGAGAGGGAAAATCAGGATAGATACAAGAAAAGAAAAATAAGGAATAATATATAGGAAAAATTAAAAACATCACGTCTGACTGTTACCATATATCTCCCCACCGCTCTTTACCTGTGGGACATTTTCCCAGTGATGGCAACAGGAGCTATGTGCTCCAAATGTATTTAAAAATTGATAATTCCAGAATATCTCCATTTTCTGCCCTTGCCTTGTCCTGTTGTGTAACTGTGTGTCAGGCCAGGAGCCAGAGCTGACGTTACATTGCAGAGGACTGCCCTGCAATTGCCTAACCTCAATAGGACAGCCACTTGGAAAGTGTTTATGTGCCATAATGTGCCATTGCTTTTCTAACTACTCTACTGCATTAGGAGAGCAAAGTCATTACAGACCAGGCAGAATTATTAATTGCATTTGCATCACTGATGTTGGCCATGAGGTATTTCAGTAGGCTTTGCTATTTCAGGTCCTGTTTCCATCCCAGTAGTACCAAAACTCTAGTTGTGCCAAGTGATTGTAACTGACTGCAGTGCTATTGCATTTTATCCCAGGAGGGTTTGGTTACCTCAAAATGATTTGTGATTACTCTGTGGGATATCATCAGAAAGACCACTGAGCTGCAGATGAATTCAGGGTCCATGCCCAGCATCATATCATTTATGCCTCTGAAAAAACAGCTTTTCTGTTTGCTTGTGTTGTGCTGCTTATAGGGCCCAAAAAATCCAACATGCCTTTTAGGTAGGTGGTAGCAGACTTCAGAAATTGAAGTGTGAGGGAACTAGAGATAGAGGCAAATGCATCCTGAGGGATCTGCTCAGCTTGAAAAGTGAGCAGATCCCTCTGCTCAGCTTGAAAAGTGTGTCCTTTTTCTCCCTGTTCCTGTGACACTTCTCACTAGACACAGATCCACTCTGCTGCCCTGTAGCAGGCAGAGGCTGGGTAGATACAGGCCCTAGCACATGCTGTTTTCCTCACCTCACTGCTAGTATGACTCATGAAGCAAACCAAGATTATTAAATAATGACACAAATGAGGAGCTGCTAGTCTGTATTGTATCATCCATTAGCACTGCCCTTACTACCAAATGGAAGGATTAAGGACATTCTCATGGAAATGAAACACTGCAGGAGGCTCAACTAATCCTGGATGGAAGGTGACATCCATCTGCTTTCAGAGTGGCTGGTACCTTCCTGGACCCTACTTGTTTTGTGGTGATCAGACATACACCTTTGTGGTGGTGCACATACCT
>VWZN01014239.1:25931-38547 GCA_013396955.1 Regulus satrapa
TCAGATTCACAGCAGTGTTTGCAGATGTGCCCTTCACATATCAGGCTGTGTTCATTTTGGGAAGTAACATCTCAGCATTCTCTTGAGTTCAACTGCAGAAATGCAAGAATTCATTAAAAAACAAAAACAAAGACCTGAGTGTGAAAATAATGTTATTTCTTCCTGCCTTTTGTCTCTTTTCCTTTTTCTCAAATTTTTTTAACTATCAACAGGATTGTATAAGTATTTATGATAAAATAGCTTAAAGAATGAACAATACATACTCTTTCAAAAATGTTTTATTTAGTATGACTTAATCTTTTCAAAGGGGATTTTTTCTACACAGGACATAAAAACAGTTCTTATTCAAATTAAGGACAAAAAAAAAAAAAACAACCCACAACCCACCACATTAAAAATTCACTTTATAACTATCACTAAGTCAGATGGTTTAGTCTTGGTATCTTGGCACATCTCTGCTCATTGATATTCCTCACTCCCCTACCCCAAACCTTTTGTAATTGCTAGTATATTTTTTCTTATCAGAGTAGAAGGTTCATTTGTAAAATCCTCACACATAGGAGGAGTGAGCAGAATTTCAGAGCGTGAGTCTGCATGTCTGCATTGGAATCAGAGATGTACAGCAAAGTTTTGAATATGTGGCTTTTATAGAGTACATTTGAAACAATTCAGCAGGAAAATACTAATTATCATGATGACCCATAAATAACATCAAGCTTAGGATTTCTGTGCTAAAAAAAAGCTGCTGTGTGTAACACAGAGAGCATCTGGCACACTGAGTGGTCTGGACTACCCTGTGCAGTGATCTAAAGCACAGTGAGAATCAGGTGGAAAGGTTTATGTGCTGCTGGCATGTTGTTGTCATAACCATAGATCTCAATTTTGCTCTGCTCAGGGAAGATGTACAAGATGCATAATTACTCATTGCTTATTCTGCACACTCAGAGGCGTCAAAGTCTGCCCTCAGCTGTTTGTGCCCAGCTAACCACTCCTGTCCCAGAGCACACGAGATGGAAAATAATTTTTGAATATATATCACTTAAATCCAAGCAAAGACAGACAGCTGAGCTTAGACATTCATGTATCTGAAGATCTTCATCTAATCTACAGATAAGAGATGAACAAGTGTAAGTGAGAGTCAACATACAGACTTGCACTGCACTATTTAAAATAATGCAGAAGTCTTCATGGGCATTCTTTCTGTCAAAAGTGCCTTTTTCTTCTTCAGTTTCAATATAGATATAATCAAGGGGTACTTGGGCACAGGAGAATATGAGCTTGCTGCCTAACATCCTGCACTGATTTGTCTAAATATGTTGAAATCTCAAATTAAACCTATATAACAGCAAACATAGACAAGCCCCAAAATTTATGCTAAAGCCAAGAAAGCTGAAATGTTCTAGTATCCAGATTAAAATTAGTTATATCATTTACACCTGTCAATTTAAGGAAACCAATTAAACTGCTATAATTTGAGCTTCAGTCAGAATGAGAGTTTCCACACATGGTTTTACAGTGAATTAATTAAAGGTCTGTCTGCATGGGAAATTTGACCAGAATAGCTCTCTCCTAAGAATGTGTCTCTTTGTAGATACTCCCATTCCAAAAATGCCTGTTTAGGTTTTGTTGTGGGATGTTTTGTTCTATGTTGTTTAGTTTTAACTGCCCTTGAATTAGAAGATCTGGGCTCCAAGTAGTTTTGAAATACCTTACTTTAGAAAAAAAAGATTCCATGCAGACAAAGCCCTTAATGCACCTAAAACCACGCTGTCACTTAACTCAGGTTATAAGGCAAGGAGAATTTTTAGCCTGCACATCTATTTTGCATATCCAGAGTTTGACCACAGAAGAATATTTCAATGGTTATTCAAAAATTCTTTGACAGAGAGGAAAGCATAATTTATCATGCTGTGCTGGCTGATTTACTGTACATGTAAGCTCTACTTATCACTTTGAATAACACTGATGGATTTAATTCCACATCACATGAATGAGCGAGTATTTTTCTCCTTCCAGTTCAGTTGTGCAATACTGTCATGTGATAAGAGTGCTGAACTCATAAGGCAGACTACACAGGGCACAACAAGGTCTCAGAAAATCTAACCAAGAATCTAGAGCCACTCCTTTGGGAAGAAAATTCTTGTAGTAAATTCCATGAATAATTTTGGAAGCTTTTTAGATTCAATTGTTGCAAGGAATCTGTAGTAGAATGTGAGGATTTTGAACAGCTATGGCTGGTTGCAAACCAACTGTGAAGGAACGTCAAAGTAAAGATGATAGTCAGAAATGATAGTCTGATATAAAGAACCTCCTTCTCTAATGATGAATTATTGCCATCAGGGAATAGTTTTTACCAGAACTTAAGAGTGAGTCAGAGTGAAGTTTCACCATGATCAGTGTTCTGCTTCTGGCAGTGGGTAGTAGGGGATGTCTAAAAAAGAGTGTAGGAATGAGGCAAACATATGGCTTTCCCGTACTATGTCTTGGGAATATGTTAGTATTCTTCTAACATCCAGCAGTTTGCTCCTCAGGGGCTTCCTGAACCAGAAATTATTTTTTTAGTATTAAATTACCTTTTTTCAGGATTTTTATTACACAGATGTGTCTATCTGATCCCATGTCAACCTTTGGCCACCATCAGTGCTTTTCACCTTCCCCCTGCCTGTTCACCTGATATCCCCAGTATCCTGTGCTAGAAATGACAGATTCCACATCTCCATCGTAATCCCTATGGCTACAGAACATAGGCATTCAAAACTTATGCACATTGGTTTAAATCAATCTAATTTAGTGAAAAATTCAAAATAATATCATAGTTATCAATTTTTTCTCCCTAGCCATATGAGAGAGAGCTACTAAAAAGCCCAAAGCCCAAACAACTTCACCATATAAATGCCATATTCATTTACATTTTCTGGCACAAACTTTCTCTACTGAGCTAAAGGTTTACTTTTGTGCCTGAAGTGCAGGCACTTTGGCTTGGCTGACTCTGTAAGTGCTTGTTTAGCCGAGCCTGTATCATCTTCTCTTAGGTCAGGAAAGTAGCAAGACCTCTCTCTTCTCCCTGCCCTCAGCAACACAATATATAAAGACAAATTGCTGCATTTTACAAAAAGAAAAGAAAAAAAGCCCCTGTCTAGAGATGGCAGAAAGCTCTAGCATGGAACTATTCTGGGATGCAGGTCTCTTCATGGTCCAGTTGCTCTCTGGGCACCACATTGCCTAATGGAAAGTAGTAAATCCTCTTATAGCTGCTGTCTGGACTGTGTTGTCCTGTTCTTTTAGTGCCTAAGTGAGACACAGGCTGTGAACTTTTCCATTTTGTCTGAGGTGGCAGGGAGAAAATCAGCCAGCAACTTCCTTTGAGCTGTTTGATCAAGGGAAGGAGCAAGTTTAGAAGGGCTTGTGTATGCACAAATGGTCTCAGGTTGCTTGCTGTTATGAACATGCCATTTCAGTCACTAGGGTTGCTTTTTTGGCTTTTAGGTCAGTTTCCGGCTAGATCAGTGAGCTCATCTGCCTCATCCTGCAACCAAACAATCAGTACTGATGACACAAAAGAAGGAGAAAAAATTAGAGAGGAAAAAAAGGGGCAGGGAAAGCCCCCTGATGGATTCCATCCTCCCTGGGGCACAAACATCCTATAGTAGTCTTATTGTGTTTTGAAACCACATCTAAAAACTGCTTAGACATCAAATTAACACTTGTGTGAATCTTTCTGCAGCTAGGCATGCATTTTAACAAACATGAGGACTTGGGTAAAAGAAATAGCAGTGCAGTTCTTATTTGCATTCAATGCTAATTTTGTTTTCCCTATTGCAGATTTTTTGAATTCAGCTTCCAAAGATAAAATCTGATCACACCAATTTCTGCTGGACTAAGAACCAGCTACAGCCTAGTATTCTTTTATTTGTAGTTACATCAACTCTTGGATGGAAGATTAGCAAACTCTTCAAACACCTCAGTCTTTCATTATACAATAAGATTTTCTGAACTAGTGGCATCTTTGTGGCTTCTCTGTCAATCACATAGTTTGACCCGAGTTTTTCTTGCAGTGTGGACACAAGGCCCAGACACTGCCTTGCAATATCTCTGCAGGGGAATACAAACATTATGTGCCCGTTTGGTATTCTGTTTTTACGCACACACCAAAGCTGGTTTTCCCTCTTGGCTGCAGCATCACACAGAGCTCATGTTAAACTTCTTTGCTAACCACATCTACTTTGAGTATTTCAGCATTTTCCGTCCTGCCCCACAGCTTGCATTCATGGCCTACCTACTTCTTTCCTAAAGGTGTGTGTTTTATGTGTTTCAAATTAAGATAACTGCTCAAGGAATTGCCAAATTAGGTCATGGAAATTAATCATCCCCATTATTTACTATACCACCCATACATGTCATCTGCAAATTTTACTAGCAGTGACTGTTCTCAACACTACAGATAAGGATGCTGTATAGCATTTGGTCAGGAACAGATTGCATTGGGACTAGCTCCATAGAATCATGATTCATTACTATTTTTCTTTTGAGATTTGTCAATTAAGTAAGATTTAATTAGAGAAAGTTTTTAATTAGGGCTGGATGGCAAATGATTTTTCCATATTGCAAAATCTTCAGGATTTAATGCTTTTCCTTCCTTTCCTGAAATAGATCAGGAGCCTGAAATTTCAAATGCATGAGAGGGANCATAAAAGACTTCTAGTTTGAAAGCTTGGATAATTTTTATACTTGCATGGATTTTTATTGTAATAATATTTCCCCTACTTTTCTGAACAACAGCAATCAAAACTCCTTCCAAAAATAAAATTGTCTTCCACTGAAAAAATGGTGAGATACATGAAGAAGCAGAGAGAACATCAAAATTTAAAAATAGCTAATCAAAAGCTTCTGTCCTCCTTACAAAGGCTACAGTTTTGGTAAACTGTCACTTGCCAGATTGAAAAGTCTTAATCCATTTAACACGACTTAACTGATTTTTGTATAGTGATAATTTTATTTTCAGAATATCATGCAGGACTATATCAAAAATCTGAGGAACATCAGGGAAAGAGATGCTTATTGAACTGATAGATACCTAATGTGTCATTTATAACCTGAAGTGCAGGACAGCAATTCACCAGAATTCAGACTATTTCTCCAAATCCTACAAGACACTCTGAAGTATTTCTCTTGCTTAATTTGTGCCAATCAGGAGTTCACTCTTTTTTCATCTTTTCCTTTGAGATTCAGCTGTTTACTTTTTAACAGAATTTTGTTTATCATTTTCTAAATCAGTGTAGTGTTTGGGTTTCTTGCTGGTAAAAATTTAGCTTTTTTCCATGCAAGGTAGAGACCTACCTGTGCCTTGAAAATGTGATTTACAGAGCTAAGGCTCTAATTTTCAGCTATTTCTGTCCTGAACTGCACACCTAAATCTTGTTTTGAATTACAGTCCAGCTATTGTACCAGCACTTACCTTTGACAACCATACTTTTAGTGCCATAAAACCCCCCAATATCTAGTTTTTCTGACAAGGACAATTCTCTGCACACAACCCTGCCCCAGTTTTATTTACATTGCTTGTGCTACTCACTACTCCATAAATCTTTAAGTATCCCTTATCAATTTTCTTGTGATTATCCTCCGAATTAGTTCTGGGATTAGAATCCTAACATTATTTACTCACCTTCTTTAAAACTAGTTTTATTTTTCTGTGTAGACAAGGTCTAGAACAAATTATAACAGTGTAAGCTGGTTGTAGCTAGATTTAAAAATTAATTCCAAAAAACATTCACAGCTTTGCATAAATCAAAACATTTTTCATTATTTCCTTGAATTTCCCTCCAAAATGAAAAACTCTCTCCATGCATGAGAAAACTAATTCTTGCATGCAGATTCTCCCAAGGAGAAAGTTGATTATTTCAAACAGATCCACAAAGCAGGAGAGAATGGCTCTGGCCCAAAATGTGCAGAAAACAAGACTGTGCTGCTATGTGCTGAGGGTACCCTGGACACATTTCAAATGCAATTGAACCCATAGGTTTGAGATATTGGGGCAGCACAAGAGAAACTGTCAAAGCCTTGTTTTGAAACCATTAAAATTCAATTATAATATTTGCTGCTGCTTTAGATGCAATGGCATTATGACAGGAATTAATTGGTTTAGTAAAACGGAAAGAAATTCCACGCCCTCTGAACACTGTCCGGTTACTCTGCTGTCCCAGGACACCAGAGTGAATGTCTTGTAGCCATGTGCTTACTCTCACAATATGCCTATGAAGTAGGGAGATATCAATGCCCTCATTCTACAGACAATTAAATAAAGAGTGGGGAGCCCTATTTCATATCTATTACAGACTTCCTGAGTAGTAATTTATAATATGTCTTCTGTAAATAGTACATATTTTATGCCTTTATAAAAGGCATAAAAAACTCATACAAGTTTATGTCTTTTACTCAACTTCAAATATTCTATCAGGACAGGATCAGTAAGGAAATATTCATCATTATGAAATTGGGATGTCCCTGACTGCAGCCAGGCAAGTGCAATAGCAATATGTTGAGTTATATCAGACCCCAGAAGTGAGTTGAAGTTTATGTATATTGCAAATTTCCAGGAATTATTTATTCACCATCTCAAAGGGTGAAATCAAGGGAAGCCCTGTTTCTCCAAATAATATGGGCCAAAAGTAAATATTCAGTTTCTGAAACAGATGTAGAAATTCTAGTACTCTTAATCCTCCCCAGATAAACTGGGCCTTCAGGTTACCCTACCACAGTTTAAGAGCTAAACCTCAGAAAATGCCCTCAGAAACTTAATATGGACAAGATGGGTAAGAAACCTTAAACACAGATAAAGTCTAAATGCAGAACATGGAGATTGTCATAAAAAGATATATACAGCTTTAACAGATGTTCTGTGTCTCTTTAGATGAGAAGCTTTTTCATACATAACAATGTCCATGGAGAATTTATCCATGAATATATCTCACATTAAAAGTGTTCCAATTAATCAAACAAACAATCAAACAAACAAAAAGACATAGACAAAGAGACAAAGAGATGAGATATCTCTGATCCAACAAGTAGGGCCGGGTGCAGTGGATGGCAGAAAAGCACCTTGTCACCTTCCTCCATGTCTGCTGCACACAACTTTTTAGCGTGTGTTGATTGACAGAAGGGCCATGGCTGTGTATCACTGCCTCATGAAGGCAGAGTCTCAGCCATAAGTGGGGCAGAATACAAATTAGGTGCTGTCTGGTGCACTTTGTCTAGCCCCAGATACCTGCTGTTGTGGAATGCTGCTGTCACTTCACTGAATATCTGACTGGCCACAGATTAATAGAAAATGTGGCAGAGAGCAAGGAGTTCTCATCAACAGAAATATTGAAGAAAAGGGATCTGACCTGAAAAATCTACCTGAAGGACTACTCAGAAAAAACCTTACAGACAGTTAGCAGATGATGTTGTCCTCTTGGATATGTTTTTATTTTTTCCATTGCTGTTTGTGTTAGCTACTCTT
Source organism: Regulus satrapa (assembly GCA_013396955.1). Classification (NCBI taxonomy): domain Eukaryota; kingdom Metazoa; phylum Chordata; class Aves; order Passeriformes; family Regulidae; genus Regulus; species Regulus satrapa. Next base: position 33,433 of record VWZN01014239.1, read on the forward strand.
GCAAACCTTTTCTTCCACTTTACATGATCGTCTACTGAAATCATAACACTGAATTTGTGACACCACAATTATTTCCATGGCAACTGGCTACTGTCAAACAGAGACACTGCGAGGTTGGCAGCACAGGACTGATACGATCAGCAATTTTAGTCTGTCCGTGAATTCCAAGCTGCTGGAGAGGGCACATGGTGGCAGGAAGGCCAACACAAAAAGCCCTGCACTAATCAGACATGATTATAATGAAAGTAGGAATAATGATCTTCAATCATCTGCAGTTAATGAACACTTAATTTGTTACATCCTTCAAATAATGATACATTAAAAGAAACTCCTCTTTGAAACAAAAGTAGCAAACCATAATAAGGTAAGTTTTGGGTTCCAGCCTATCAAAATGAAAGCAAAGGGGAAATCACCCTTTTGTCCTTGTGTCACGTACCAATCAACATAAATTCAGCTGGAGACAGGTTTAAGCAAAAACAATTGACTTTCTGTCCATTCCAGAATGAATTATAATTATTTAGCAAAAAAGGATCATGCTGGGATTTAATAAAATACATTTAAATGTCACATAAAAATATTGAAAGTCCTCAGTTTTGATGATAGTTTGTTGACTTGTTGGGATTTGTTGGTGGGTTTTGTTTATTTGTTTACTTTTTGTTTTATTTTCTCTTTAATGGTGCTCTCCATTACAACCATTTGATAAATAAATAAAGCAAGCACAAACAAGGTTTCTTTTGATCAACTTAAATTATGAAAGTACATAATGAGAGAAGTGTGATCCAGTTGATTATAAATGTAACAAATTATCAAAAACTACCAAATAACATAGCAACAAGAATGATATCTTATTCCTTCTAGGTCCTTCACATTCTGGCTCCACCTTCAGCTATCCCTGCACTCATCCTTAGCTTGGTGATCATATAAACTACTAAAGGAAAAATATGTGAGCTATGGTTTATCTATTGGTGTCCTTCAAATGTTCTGTAAACCAAGCAGGCTTGCTTGCTGCTGTCATAGAGCTTGAGGATTGAGGGTGGGGGGTTTTTTTGTGGGGGGTTTTTTTGTTTGTTTGGGGNTGCTGAAAACAGCCTTCTAATTGGACCTTGAGTACTATACTTGCTTTTTTAACAGCAAACACTTTTTTTTTCTGGGACCTAACAATGCTTCTGCGTGGCCTTTGTGATGTGTGACAAACAAAGCAAAAAAGACACAGACACTACCTTGATAATCACGATCTTCAGCAGCTCTAAGTGGATGTCAGAGCTGAAGTTTTTGTTGTTTTACACCAGAGGAGGATGGAGCCTTTTGACCTTTACATTTTTATTAGCAGATCTCTGTCAGCCCAGTGTAATCTAAAGGCTCTTATTCTATCCCTTTGTCTTCCAGGAAAAGTCTGAAATAAGCATCATGCTCTCTGGAGACAGAGGAAAGACTTTTCATCATCCAAAGCCCTGTCAGGTAAGTGATTATCTGTGAGTGTGTGCTTACGCTGACTTGCCTCCATCACTCACAGCAAACATGAGGACAAGTGCTGATCACAATTCGCTGCGCTTTCCTGCTCCCAACTGCGGGGAACTCTGAATTTAGCTGATATTTCCAGATTAGCTGTACTCCAGTGCACATAGCTAAGCCTCACTAGTACAAGGTGATACTTGGAATGTTTGGAATCCTACTGATTAATTCCAGCTAGAATCTTAACGATGCTTCAGATTTTTAATTTCTCTTTATCTTTTATGAGATAAAAGAATAAATCATTCTCTTTCCAGGAAGGACTCTGTAACCTGGACTGCCTTTTCATTATGATTTTAGGCTTAATTTCATTTTCTTTTTTGACTTCCCACTAATGAATTTACAAAATACGCTTGCTAGATTTAAAAAGCAAACAGCATTGCAACTTTAATTCTTGCTTCCTGTGAACAACATCTCCACACTAAAACTATGTACAAAGTACCATTTGTTATTTTAAAAGCATGGCTTTTCATAAGGCTCCTGTCATAAATAGGACATTTAATATTGGAGTCATTGTTAAACCAGACGGCATGTAGAGCTGGCAGCATTTTGCAGCAAGGCACACAGCCTGTTTTATCAATGAGTTCACAAACAATCAATAAAATCTTGGGAAGAAAAGCACTCCTTCTTGCCCAAATGGCAAGAGAGATTTATCACAGGAGTTTTATCTGCTTATATGACTATGCTTCTTTCATCTCAAACAGCTACTAAAACAAAAACCCTTTTAAAAGTTGTGTTGTCAGGTGATGACAGTGGAAGTTGAAAGGGTTGTTTGGAAGGTTTTATTTTGACTACACTACACTAAGAGATAGGAGTTGTGCTATAAACACAGGATATTTCTCCTTCTGAGAAATATCTTCATGTGTCCAACTCATGGCAGCACAGGGCTCCAAAGAAAACATGAAATTCTTAGTAGATGCAACAAGAACTATTTTCAGCAAGATTTTTTCTCAGGTGCATCATTTGCACAACCAGTTTCTTACTGATCCTCTTTTCCAAAAGGACCATAGTTTACTTCTGTATCCATTATTCTGGCTATTATTCACAGCAGTTTCAGATCCAATGGCACTCCTTTTAAAAGTGTCAGAATCTGACACATCTTTCCCCTTTAAATCTTCAACCCCAGCTGTAATTCATTCCTGATTCTACTCACATGATCAAAATAAGGAAAATGGCTCATCAAAACCAAAGTGTCTTTGTCTTTAAAATCTGGAAACCATCCAGCACTGTGACTCATTTTGACAGGATGACACCAGATATAAATCAGATACATGCGTGGGTGGGTTCAAGCTGACTGCCACTGCCTGGTTCTCTGGGAAACCTAGATACATCTGCACAGCCTGAGGACTGATGTCCCTGGGTGGAGAGCCTTCACACAACTGAGGAGTCATCACAGGACCATGTTCTTATTGCTGTGGTCTCATAAAATCAAGCTGCAGGTGAAGACAAGCAAGGTGCAGCTCAAGGGACCAGTGGAAATCATGACTGCAATCCCTCCTTGGCATGATGGCGTAGTCCTAAGGTCAAACTCACCTGCCAGTGGACATTCAGCAGATGACTGGAAAAGATATGCAGTAGGATTTTGTGAGGGATATCCAGTCTTGCAGGATGTCTTTGCTTCAAAATAGATGAAGATCCAAGGGCTGATGGAGGTTTGGCTCAAAACCTGCACAGAAGCAGGCACATAAAAAACCTGAAAATGGTGTAATTCAACTATCCTCATTGAAAGACACAATGATATCACTTGGATAATTGTTTAGGAAAACCACTGAATTGAACTCGTGAATTGTTCAAAGACAGAAATCCTCAGAAAATTTCCACGGGGATCTCCCATGATTTTTTTTAACAAATACATGTATTCAAAAATTCTGGATTAAAACCAGATAATTCTTTTGGCTAGAAGTTTCAATCATTTCAAATTTTAAAATGTTTGCAGTTGGTGTTTTTTAAAAAAAGAGGCTTCCTTCACTCTAGTTTTGAATGGATAATTTTCCTGGATAATTTTCTTTTTCAGTCAAAGAATGGAAAGGATTTTTAAGATTAAGCAAAATATAAATTTTCATTTCTTTTAAAAGTCCATTCAAATCACTTTTCTGCATTTTGACTAGAGACTGATAGGTTTGACTGAAATTACAGTACTCTAGAAATTATCACAGACTAATTTTGGCAGGATTTTTTTCTTTTCAATTTTCCTGGGAAAAGATTCTGACTGCTACTTACAGCACTGGAATTCCTTGTGCATTTTTACTAACCTTCACCACTGACATGCTATTATTACTTATGCAAATCACTTAGCTTGCTTCTACTTTAATATCTTCTTAGTAAAATAGCAATAATTTCCTAGGTCAGAGAAGGCTTATGAAGAATATTTATTAGATACTCAGAACACAGAGAGCATGGCTGCTCTGACAGTGGCACAAAATTTATGCAATTATATTTGTTTCTTGGAATTCTTTATTTGCAGCTTACAAACACACATGAGAATTGGACATTTACGGTGTTAAACACTACAGTATTTATTATTTGTTTTACTACCAAACCTTTGAGTTAAAGCTAGTGGATTTTTTTCCCAATACTTGAGTCCAGAGTTCATCCAAATTCACTTAGGCTTTTAAGTGAATACAAACTTGGTGGTTTTTAATATTTGTGAGCCATACAAAACAATCTTGATTGAATTTTGGTTTGAGTTTAACACAGGTATAAGGCACCAAAGGAGATTTTGCGTAAAACTGACAATTCTTTAACTATGCTCAAGATGTATTTTTCCTTCCATTTCTGTACCTGTTGGTACATTATAATTGCAATCCTTCTACCCTGGAGGATAAATCAGAAGATCATGACAGTACAATTGGAAGCAGTCAGGCTGCTTCCACAGATTGATATGTTTTGCTTCACTTACTCTAGTCCCCCTGCTGCTTTCCTACTTTTATCTCCAGATTTTCTTATTCTGATTGCTTCAGACCATACATTGTGAGAGAGTGATGTCAGTGGCATGCCTCATACATAGAAACTTTGTAGCAGCCAGTGAAACTCAACCTGACAACATTCTTCAGGTTTTTCTCTACACCCCATCTGGTGAAAGACAAAATAGTTATATTAGCCACACCTTGAGCCTGGAAATACCAGCAGTAAAACGCATGCTTTTCTGAAGGCTTAAAAAACTTTGTGAACTTTTGGAATTGTTTAAATCCCTTATGAAGAATACTGTTAAAAGGGATTTGTAGAAGTGAACCTTCTTATTCAGCAAATTCATTTCCACAGTACATTAAGTAACAAAACTCTAAACACTATGTGTCAAGTAATCATGAGTCATCAATCTACTGTACAATACAAAAAATTACTGGTAGACCTTTGGAAAATGACCCCATATTCTTTGACAGCCTAGATCAATTACAACATAATATCTATTAGCTTAAGCAATCTTTGTAATGATTGGGCAGGACATGAACAGGCTATCTGATCAAAAGAACTACACTAAGCAATCTGTGCTTTTTATTAATATGGGTGAAGTTGATTCAGTAGTGATAAATTAGGTTGATATTGACTTTTAAAGAGGTTAGCCAATAATTGGCATAAGAAGATGCATGTATTCCCCATAATTTCTAC
>VWZN01014253.1:0-15806 GCA_013396955.1 Regulus satrapa
CCTCCTCCTCCTCCTCCCCAGCACCAACGCAGTACTGACCCGCCACGGTCCAGAGGAGAGGGCACCGAGCTGGGCGCTGCCAGGCACTGCGCGCTGTGCCAGAAGGGTGCAGGCGTGGAGGGCACCTGCTCAGGCAGCTTCCTCCTGCCGTGGGCCAGGCAGGGCTGGGGCCGAGCCTGGCTGCAACCAGTCTGGTTTGTCAGCTTCTGGAAGCAGCTCAAATGCAGGGAGCCTGGGGCAGGTGGCCATGCCTGCGCCAATCAGCTCCTGCTGGAGCTGGGGAGGAGCTGGGCCCACGGCCGCCTCTTCTCTTTGCCCAGCACCAATGGAGTCACCTCTGTGGCCAGTGCTGCCCACACCAGTGTCCTGGGGGCATGGCAGTATGGCCCTATGCTCCACCAGTATAGCCTCCCAACATGGCCCTGTGCTCCTCCAGTGCAGTCCCCAGCTCAGACCCCAGTAGAGCCCTCTAGAACAGACCCTGCACTACCCCAGGACAGGTTCCAGAACAGGCCTGGGCTCCCCCAGTAAAACTCCCTCTCCCCCTGGTTGGTTTCTGTGCTGGGCCATGTCCCACAAGCAGCTTGCAGGGCCTGGAAGTTTCCTTCCAGGTTTCCTGCCTGGACAGTGCCCCAGATGAGGGGGTGGTGGCACCAGGGTGATGACTGCCATGCAGCAGCTCTGCACTGGCCCCATTGGCCCTGGCACATGGGGGCACTCAGCCCAGCCAGGGTCTGCAAGTGCAAGAGCTGCTCAGAGCAAAGCAGTAGGGTGGGCAGTCCCCAAATCACCCTGTTCCCCCTCACAGCTCATGCCACAGCTCGAGCAATGCCCCAGGCACTGCTCACCCCTGCAAGACCCCATGACTCGACCGTGGGAGGGTGGCTGGGTCACAGGCGTGGTGTGGCACCGCTGTCCCTTCCTGTCCCAGCCTGCTCCCACGGAATGCCCCTGCTGATTCATGCCCTGGGTCCTAATTGCTATTTACACAGTGGCACCCAGTGTGCTGAACTGGGGGAGGAAGGTGGTGGCACTGGTCCCACTGGGGCACTGGCAGGCTCAGGAGGGTGCACAGCCTCGAGGCTGGAGGGAAAGGACTAGAAGCAGCTCCCAGGATGGGGTGGAAGAGGCACTCAGGAAAGGGGATAACTCATCAGGAATATCTCAGCAGGTGCAGGATGATGAACTGGCGGCAGAGACAGAGGCATCGAGGCTTCCTCCTGTGCCTGTCCCTGCTGGCCTTGGCCACTGCAGACAGGGGGAACAGGTCTGTCCAGGCAGGCTCCTCCTGCAGCAAGTGCTGCTGAGTAATGCTGGGGTGGCATTACTAGGGGGTGGCATTACAGGGTGGCATGCAACACTTCCTCTGGTCCTGCCACCAACAGCGGCCACTGCCACGGCAATGCCCTGGGTGCCACCTACCCCACACAGGGACCCCCGGGGCTGGGGCATGTGGGGCAGATCAGTCCCACCCTGAAGCCAACCAGCAGCACCCCCAAGAGACCTCTGTGGCCTGTTCTGGTGGGGTGTGGGCACAGGAAGCCAAACCCCCAGCAGATGGGGTCCCCCCACTGCCATGGCCCTGCTGCTGTCGGGGAGGGCCTGGTTGGGTAAACCCAGCCCCATCCTGCCTGGGATAATCCCAGCCCAAGAAAGACGCCAGAGGCAGAACCCTTTGCTGGCTCCTTTATTCAGGCAGTCTGTGGGGAGGCGGAGGCAGGGAGCCAGGCTCATGACCAGGTTTCAGACTGGAAGCGCCGGGATCGTTCCAGGGCTGTTAAATGCTCCTCTGCTTCCGAGGGGGACAGGTCACCCTCCAGCTGAAACACTGACTGCAGGGCTGCAGCCACCGCTGCTGGCATCTCCTTGGCATTCCTGGGGAGAGAGCAGGACACAATGGAGGGCGAGCAGGAACACGGGAGGCACAGCCGCAGCCCCAGTACTCTGGGATCAGGAATCAGCAGCACCCGTGGCAAAGCCCACCCCAGGGCAGTGGGAACCTGTCTCATCCTGCCACAGGCTGCCTGGCATGAGGTAAATGACAGGCCTGAGAGGTAGCTCCTACCACTCCCTTGAGAGCAGGGCCGTTATCCACACAGCTCCTCGGCATGGGCATGTGCAGGCAAAAAAACAGCCATGGGCCCCAGATCCCAGGGAAAGAGCATCACAGGTCAGGAGCCCCACACAGCTCCATTTGTCAGCATCCTCATTAGAGGGACACAGGCAACATGCATGGGTTGGAATTTATCGGCAGGAGGGCAGGAACCTGTCCTTTCATCTCTGCAATCACTCAGTGTCAAACATGTCGGATCCTCAGCTGGGCAGGAGCAGTTGCTCCCATCCTGCTGCTGCCTGCTCTCCAGAAATCCAGAATGATTGGTTTGATGTTGACATTTGGAACCAAAGCCAGTTCAAACCTCAAAATCAGAGAAATGCTGGAGAAAACATCAAGCCCCTGAGTAGAAAATACCCAAATAGAACTCAGCGCTTTCAAGCACAATTATTTCTTAGGGGAAATCAGAAATTCAGACCTTTTTTTCCTGGAGAGAGTTTCATTTGATGAACTGCCTGTGTGACAAAAAAAAAAAATCTAATAAAAAATTTCCCAGCCTGCTCCAATTGGCACAAGCAGCTGGCAACGTCCTTGCTGTTTCCCAAGAACAAGGCAGAATTCTGACTTGCGTTTGAAGCTGATTAACATCCCAAAATACCCAGAAAGGAGGTCTTCTTTTTTTGGAAGAGTCGCATTGTTTCTGAGTCAGGCACTGATATGCAAGTGCAAGATAATGGAGCTGGGCTTTGTGATGGAAAACATGTCAAGTAGCTATTTTTTTCAAAAAAAGAGACATTTTCAACCTTTTTGCCCCTGAGTGAGACAAGCTAGGAACAATGATAGCAGCCCTGGCTCACCAGAGCTCGCCTGGCTGGGGAAGGGAAGGCAGGCACAAGTGTCCCATGGCCCAGGGCTGCTGCTCAGGGTCACACAGCTCAGGACTCACTTCTCCCAGCTTTCTCCCAGTCTGGCAGAAACTGTGAATTTATGGGGAAAACAGGATCACCCACCTGCACTTTCCTGCCTGGCACCCTGACACAGACAGTTCCGTCTGTGGGCCAGGGAGGGGCATGGTGATCTTGGGAGCCTTTCTACAGGGTTTGGGCCATTCAGGAAAGGAGGAACAGTGACCTCTGCAATCAGCACAGTGCCACTTGTACAGGGAGGACAAGACTCTCGGATCCCACCTGCCTGGTGGGGGCTCAGGGACATCCCACACCAGGGACAAAGCCAGCAATGAGAGTAACCCTGATCCCTGGTCCAAAATACCATCCTCATGGTCACACAAAATCTGCCACGGGGACAGCTGTGCAAACCCTGCTCTTTCCAAGACAATGATCCTCTTTGGGAATCTCCACCAGCACCAAAAAGTAGGAAATAAAATGGAAAGAGAGTATAAAGCCATGACCTAACAGCTCAGTAGTCTCAGCTGCTGGGCTGTGGATGGAGTCACAGCCCCAAGTCCCAAGTGTTCCAGACCCCAGACCCAAGGGCAGGAATGCCCAGTTTGGGGTTAGCCCCCAGGAAGCCCCGTGCTGCAGCAGTGAAGGACGGAGTGGGGTGCCCTGGGAAGTAAACACAAATCCTCTCCCAGGAATGCAGCAAGGCCAGTCTCGCCCTGCGAGGTTCCAGGGGAGTTCCTGCTCTCCTGAAGGACAGGCACAAAAGAACCTCCTGCAATCGCTGCTTGTGTCAACAGCCAGGCCCAGGCCTGCACTCCCCAGGTCACGGGGTGCACGACAAACGCCATGGGAGGGCTCTGCCCAGCTCCAGGAGCCCAGAGCATTTCCCAAGCCTCGCCCTGGGCAGCAGGGAGCAGCCTCTCCCTGCAGTGCAGGCAGGTCAAGGGCTCTGCCCAGGACACAGGCACAGAGCTCAGAGCAAGCTGCCGACGCTCTGACGCCAAAGGCCAAGACCCCACCTTTTGGCCTGCAGCTCCAGAGGTGCAACCAGCCACAGAAAAGCATCTGGAGAGGGACTGTGCTGTCCAAGGAGACTGGCTATGGTGCAACAGGGCTTGTCCCTACCCTGGGAAGCAGCTTTGGGTTAAGAGCCTGACAGAATGTGCCAACGCTCCTAAAGCTGCTCCTGAGCCCCATCACTGCTGGGGATCCTGCCCACACAAATGGCCACAGGTGCCACACAAGCTTTTTCTCCAGTTTCACCAAGCACTGCTGGAGGAGAGGGCTGTTCAGGGGCCAGGCCTCTCCTGTGTGTGGATGTGCTGTGCGTCAGAGGCTGGGCAGGGGGAGGGTTGGGCAGGTGGCATTGGTTGGAGAAGCTTTACCAGTTCCAGCTGCGCCCCTCCTAATGAAAGCATGGGGTAGGTGACAAACATGCCTCTCAGCCCAGGCCTCCTGGAGCAGGACACACCGAGAGAAGGAATGAGCTGTCCCTCTGCAACAGGGGGCTGAGCCAAGGAAAGGTGGGTGAAGAAGCAGAAATGTGCAGCCCTGCTCCCCCAACCCCTGCAGAGACCTCTCACTCACCCAGCCAGGTAGACATGAGCATTCTCACTGCTCAGCAGCTCCCACACCAGCTTCCTGTTCTCCCGGATGCGGTGCTGGACATAAACCTTCTCCTCCTACAGGGAAACAAGGCACTGACCCCACCAGCTCTGGAGCAGCCCCAGCTCCTGCTCTCAGGACTGTTTTCAAGGGTTGTTTGCAGGTGCTCAGGGCAGCACAATTCCCTGGAACTGGAGGCACTGGGAGAAGCAGTTGGATCAATGACCAGTGTGGGGAAGAGGAATCCCAGACCCCATGTCTGCACTGGGACGTGCTGGTGGGAGATGAGTGCAGCAGCAGGAGCTTCAGTGGGGAACACTGGGCCCCAAGCGGCCTCCGAAATCCTTTGGGTGTCCACTGGTCAGGGCCATGAGCTGGGGAGGCCCTGTGAGGGTTTCCTTCCTGCCTTCTCCCAGCACAGGTAGAGGAGGCTCTGTGGCCCCTCTGTGCCAAGTTTGCTACAGGACAGAGACCCTTCCCTGCAGCCCTGACTGCTGGAGACCTGAAACAGCTTGGAAAGGCAGAAAGCTTGGAGGGACAACTTCAGTCCCAGTCCCTGTCCCTGTGCTTAGGGACTGGATGAGGACTGGCTTCGGCCACAGTACAGCCCAGTCAAGGAGAGTTCCCAAAGGGTTAATTCACAAGGCTTCAAGCATCCAAGAAACTGCCTACAGCCCTGGCTCCTGCCCAAGAGAACACCATTGCCAACGTGCCTGAACTCACTGCTGGCCCAGAGGGCTCCCGTGACAAAGGTGACACTGTGATGAAGGCCAGGCCCTGTGCAGGGTGCCCCCCCCATGCCCAATTCTGCAGTGGTGAGCTGAGCCATGGGCACAGCCTCCTCCCCACACCCCCCTCTCCAAAGGCAGGACAGCTCTCGCTGTGGCTCAGGTCCTGCAGGCTGGAGATGTGTGTGGGAACAGCCCTGCACAGCTCCAGCCCAGGCTGCTCACAGGAGGGTCACTGTGTGTCCCACAGCTCCACTGGCTGATGGCCCTGGAATGCCAGCTCAGCCTGGGCACAGCTCTGACTGGGCAGTGCCCTCACCAGCACCAGCACAGCCAGCCTCAGCTTCATTAACAGCAACGAGCTGGGTGCTGCCAGAGGCCCTGTCCGCCAGGCCGGGCTCCGAGGGGATCAGCTGAGGACCCAGAAACCAGAGCACCCCAATGACAAACTGGGGTCACGATGTCTCAGGGCATCCACGATCGGCACCAGTCTGCACTGTGGGTGGATGTGCTGGGACAGGGGTTCACTGCAAAGGGACTTTAGAGAAGAGCAAAACCTTGCTCAGCTATGGAGCATCCCAGCCCTCACCTGGGTCTTTGATAACAAACTTTTTGATGAGATAAAGGCTGTGGTATCTCCTGAAGCTAATGGCACAATAGCCCAATGTATCCTGTCCCACCTGGCTGTGCTCCCACTCGGCCTTGGGGGCAGAGGACTGTGTGACAAACTGCTTTGGCCTGTGGAGCAGGAGTGAGGGGACACTCCAGAGGAAGTTCTGTCCCTCCAGTCAGCAGGAGCAGAAGGTGGCTCTGGTTGCTCTCCAGACTCAAGAGAGCAGCAGGTGCCCCTTCACTGGTCCTTCAACAACCCTCTGCAGTGCTGCTCCTGTTCATCACAGACTTGGAAAGCCTTCACAGAAGCACCAACCTCCTGCCTTACAAGTGAGTGGATAAAAGATGCAGAATTCATATCAACACAGGCACGCAGCCAGGTGAAAAGGCTGGGGCTGGTGCAGCTGAGCTACTGAGAGATCCCCATTCCCTTTTTATCACATCTGTTTCAAAGTCAGACTGAGCTTTCAGTGCCATCAAGGGACAGACAAAGGCAGTGAAACAGATCCCCAGCTCAGGGAGCCTCTCTAGCAGCACTTCAGCCCCAAGGGCCTGCCCACACTGCCTGGGAAAGCAGGAAGCAAAGTGAAGAGTTGAGTTGTGGGCATGCTCATACCCATGGGGAGCCTTCCTCCCTATATCTGAGACTCAGAGAGAGCTGGCACAGAGGCCAAGCTCCTCAGCTTCAGCCAGGGCTCAGAGGGACACCATGAGGAGGTGTCCCTTGGTACTTAACCAAGAAGTTATGGCCTGGTGACCCTCCAAGAGGTTTGGGAGCCTTTTATCGCTCATGTGATATTGGTCCAGCCAAACAAAGCTGGTTAATGCCTTATCTGCTCTGCTGCTCTCCAGCCTTGTCCCAGGAACCTTTCTAGCTCAACTTAGCCAGACATGTCCCTGCAGGCCAAGAGGGGATCTCAGCACTGAGATGTGTGGGGGAGTGAGGTGCCCACTGTGCCACCTCACTAAATCCCTTGCAGGTCATACCAACAGGTATAGGGGACAGACACACTGGCAGAGTCACATCAGTGCTGCCTGAGATGCTCTTGTACTCACCCTCCTCTTCTGGGCACTAACCTGGTCCCTGGAGAAGGCTGTGAAGAGTGTCAGGAAGCCCTTTGTCACCAGCTCTTCCCACTCTGTCTGGCAGTAGAAGTCCTTGGATTTGTAGCGGCACCCGAAGAAGAGGCAGTTCCCTGCAGCAGCAGAGCACCAGGGCTGTGCTGGGAGCACCCAGTGCTGGGCACTGCTGGTGCCACCTGGCTGACAGCCCCAGCCTGCAGAGCCACAAGCCATGTGAGCATGAAGTCAAGTGACCTGTGGCAACAAGAGGCCCCTGTCTCCTGAAAAAGGAGGAGGTCAGAAAGTGTCCCTCAGGGCTGCCTGTTCCCTCAGCCAAGGGAATGAGGATGGGACAAGCGGCAGCAATAGCTGAGCTCAGTAACCCATGTTCACTGTCAGAGACCAAAGAAAGAGCATCTGCAGGCTGTGCCTGACCCAACAAGGAACTGCCCTGCAGTACAGCCTATGAATAACCACACAGGCTGCACACAGCAGGCTCTGGGCTTCACCTGCCCCAGAGCTCAGCCTGCTTCTGAACACAGCAAAGTCAGACCTAGTGGAACCCTGAGCCCATCCTTCCATCTGCTGACACAGACCTGTCTATGCAACAAGAGGCATCCCAAGTGCCTCCCAGGACCATCCCTCACCTCTATGTCCCAGTGCCACTCGCTCCTGTATCGCTGCTCGGAAAGGTGCCACCCCTGTGCCAGGGCCAATCATGATCACAGGGGTGGCAGGGTCAGCTGGGAACTTCATTCCTCCTTTTTTCACCCAAAGAGGCACCCGGATATCACCTGTGAAACAGAGAGACCAACAATCATCACCCCACCCCCTGTGCCCTGTACCTGCCTGCAGAGGGTGAGTGGACACTCAGACCTTCCAGGGTACTCCAAAGACACAGATCTAGCTCATGACGCCCTGGCACCAAGGGCACACTGTGTGTGTGTGAAAAGCACTTCAGCTGTCTCAGCACTGCCTCTGCAAGAACCTGACTGAAGCCTGGAGCAAGGCAAGAGCCCCCCAGCACATAGGCAGTCCTCTCCTCACACAGCCTGTGCCAGGGAAGGTAGCAGTGGAGGCAAGCAGAGCTCCCAGCCTGGCTGGATGTAAGGGGGGCCCCGAGGCTGCCAGAGCTCCAGGAGCATTTGGACAAGGCTTTCAGGGATGCACAGGGTGGGACTGTTGGGGTGTCTGTGCAGGGCCAGCGGTTGGACTGGATGATCCTTTATGGATCTTTTCCAACACAGCTTTTTCTGTGATTCTGTGGAAGAAGGGACCAGTCTCCTCAGAGCTGTGGCTATGGGACTGGAAGTGCCCAGCAGTCAGAGTGCTACCAGCTCTGGGACACCAGGAGCATCCCACAGTGGGACAGCAGGGTTGAACAGCTGGGAGAAACCCAGGAGTTCAGGGTAAGCTGGAGAGGGTGCTCTGATGAGGATGGGGGCAGTGAGGAAGGACAGCAAGACCATTCTGCCAAGCTAGTGTGCTCCTCATGGAGCTTATGCTCCAGCCAGGCAGCTCCTGCACACGGTAAGGACCCACACAGCTCCACCATGGACCTGAGGGATGAGCACTGGATGCTGTGGGAAGCACTCAGGATTCTCACAGAGTCCAAGCACTTACCCTGCTCTGGGTTGAGAGAAGCCAGCCAGGTGGAGCAGAGCCCACGGCGAGGTTTTCTGAGCCGTGTCTTGTACTGCACCACAGCCACGAGGATCTGCATCCGCTCGGGATGGGCCTGTGTCACACAGAGCCATGAGCACACAGCCAGCACAGCTCCTCATGGAGAGCCCAGCACCTCCTCCAAGGACAAACTCAGCTCCCACCAGGCTGCCTGCAACACCCGTCCTCGTCTGGCACAGCCCCTTACAATGGAGCACCCTTGCTCAAAACCTTCCAATGGGGAAGGGGGTTTTCCCGGAGAACCACTGCTATAGGAATGCTCTGCACAGCCAGCAACAGTGATGGTGACTGTCCAAGCCAAGAGGCTCCCGTGGAGGACAAATGCAGCCATGCTGCAGGCACAAGTCTGCAGGCAGCCAGGCCGGTCCCACTGCCACCACCCGGCAGAAGCAAGGAGCAGCAAGGCCCCTTAAACAGCTCCTGGGACACTCAGGTACCATCACATGCCACTGCTGCCAGGGACAGCCACACCAGACCTACGGGGTGTACTGGGACAGTCCTGGAACTTGCAGGGCTGCAGGAGAGCAAGTCTCCTAATCTGAAGGCTGGTTGAGCCCTGAAGTTTGCATCCAGCACATCAGGCTGCTGCAGACTCAGCGCAGAGCAGGGATTTGGGTGGGCTGTAGAGGCTCCGGGGGACATCTGCACCAGCAGTCCCTGCAGGCCCTGCCAGATCCTCTGTTAAGAGTCTGAAATGAGGCCAGAAGGGCTGAGGTCTTACCAGCATGGAGGAGGCGATGGAGAAGGCGCGGGGTCTGATGTGAGGGATGAGGTCCAGCAGGTAATTGGCTGGGATGGCACATGTGGTGTGAGGGAAATCCCACATCACCTGCAAAGCCAAGAGGATGAGGCCTGGTGACCCCAGAAGGCAGCCGGCCTGCCCTCAGGGTGCCAGAGGCTGTGCCACACAGCTGTGCCACACTGCCCTCAGGTAAACCACACAGGGCATCTCTGAGCACCAACCACCCTGTCCCATTGCCCTCTGCCCCCCAGAATAGCACAGGCCCCACCTGAGAGCCCACAAGGATCTAGAGCTGGTCTTAACTGCTGGTGGAAATCCATGGACACTTCAGAAAGTGGGTGAAGTAAATTGAACTCCTCAGCCAAGAAATGATGGGTGATCATGTCCTGGGTGCTTTCAGCCACAGCACAGCCCTCAGGGGGCAGCTCTGCCGTGCTCTCAGCCTCACCTCCAGTGTGGTCCTGCGGGGCCGGTTGCAGTAGCTGTACAGCTCCTCCTGGCCCTGTGCTGAGCTGAACTCCTGCAGCTTCTCCCGCTCCAGCTCATCCGTGGAGAAGTAAGCCAGGAGCTCGAAGAAGGAGCGCCGTGGCACACAGGAGATGTCCAGGTAGTGTGTCACCAGGTACTGGATGGTGCAGGGCTGTGGCAGGAGGGGAGGGAGGCATGTGCCTGCGAGGCAAGGCAGAGAGGACAGCTCAGGGCCAGCACCTGTCCATCTGCTGTCCCCAGAGCAGGGCAGCCCTGCTGCCTACAGCACCACACGCTGCATCCACATGCTACTGGAGCCAACTCCACCCGTCCCTGCTCCCACCAGGGGCCTCCACTCCCTCCTGCTCTCCCCAGTTTGCTTTTCAAGTCCACAAGTTTGCAACAGATGAAGTCAGCAGTGTTGAACCATCCTTTACATTCTGCAGGTGCTTTGGGATAATGCTTTATCCACATGGCTCCCACCCGGCCTGCACACAATACAGCGGAAATAACCAGCAGTGTCACGTGTCAGGCCTGTCCACGTCTCCCACATCTCTCCCAAGGGTGTGAGGAGCAGCCTGAATTTCTTTTGGGTTTGTATGCCAGGCAGAAATTCCAGCATGGACAGACACAGGGAAGTTGGAGGTGGAATGGGTGCTCAGGGGCCAGGAGAAAAACTTTCCCTGTTTCCTACAGGCACCAAGAACTCTGGGGGGCCTCCAAGGGGTTCCTCTGGTTGCTTGTGCTGCTTCGTGGCTGCAGGAGCACTTCAGGAGGTCCCTGGGACACAGGCAGAGCGGGGAGACCTGCACACCCCATGCAAGGAAACACGGGATTCCCACTTTGGGCCTGGGGCTGAGGAGGCTGCACGAACCTCCCCACTCTGTGCTGGGGCTGCCAAGACACAAGGCCCAGGCAGAGCCTGGCACTGCTGGACTCCTCCTGTTACACTGGCCCTGCACAGGATCCCACACACAGCACCGGAGGGAAGGACAGGCAGGTGTGCTGTATCTGTCCAAGACTCCAAACCAGGTGTACAGCAAAGGAAAAACAGAGCTCCAGGCTGGGCCAGAGCTCAGGGGGTGCCCTGTCTCAGCAGGAAGGGGAAGGAGCAGCAGGCAGCACCTACCGGGCTCTGTGGGCTCCAGCACAAAGCGTCTGTGTGGCTCCAGGTGCAGGAGCTGGCAGAACTGCTGCACATCTTCAGGGCAGTTCTGGGGCTGGATCATCACCACGTCCCCCGCACTGAACCTGGGGATGCAGGGGGAGCTGCCAAGCACAGCCACGGGGCAGAGACACAGGCACTGTGGCCTGTGTGGCCACCCCGACCAGCACCCACACCAGGGTATTTTGGCAAATTCCCAGTGCCACCAACTGCTCTGACAGGCAAAGGGAGCTGGTCCATGGACAGGACCCCACTCCACGGAGAGGCACTCGCAGCAGGGACCATGACCACAAGACTGCAGCCTCAGATATCAGTGAGGAAGGGCAGCAGAAGAGGAGGGCAAGCTCCAGGACACCGGGTCCCATATGGCAGAGCTTGGGGGAGTCAGGAAAATGCTCACGTGATCCCTGAGCCTGCGATGTCAAACTCGATGAGCCGGACATCCTGGAAATGGGATGGTGCCGTGACCCTCTGGTTGGACACCACGCGGGCAGCAAAGGGACGGAGCTCGCAGGGAGCAGCCTGGGGAGCTGCCGGCTGGAGCAGGTCACTGCTGGGGTGTGGGCAGTCCTCAGGCAGGTAGTGCAGGGCGTATTTGGGAGGCAGGCTGTGGGGAGGAGAGCAATGCAGCAGGGTTACCTCCATGCCACAGCTCCTCTGCTGCTGTAAGATGAGAGGCAGGGAGAGGCCTAGAGTATTCACCGCTGTATTCACCAGCCATTATCCCTGTCCTCTGGAGCTGCCCTGTGTCAACAGGAATGCAGTGGAGACTGCCAAGAGGAGATCCCAAAGGCTCCAGAGCAGGCAGAGGGAGGCTGGCTGGGCACACACACTCTGCCAGGGCCAGAAGCACACCGGGACAGCAAGATGGGCAGTTGTTACACCCCCCAGGGGACAAGGGGACACCATCCAGAGAGAGATAGGCCACCTGTGGCCGAAGCACAAGGGACACTGAGGATGACAGAAGCTGTGTGGGGAGTGTTCCTCCTCCAAGCAGAGCAGGTCTCCACTCTGCAGAACAGCCAAGGAAGCAGAACCTTTCACCCCAGCCAGCCCCAGCAGTCCCTAACCCTTGGCACTCACCGCACGTCGGGACAGATGATCTCAAGGCCAGGAGGGAGAGGATGCAAGGCAAGGACCTTGTCCCATAAGGCCACGAGCCAGGGATCAACCACTGCGTCTGGCCTGCAAGTGGGAAATTCAGGCTGCAGCAACATCATCCCTTCAGGGTCAAGCCCTGCTACCCCTGCACGTGCCCAACAACCATCCTCACAGTCACCCCAAGCCATTCCCTTCCAACATCAGGTCTGGGAAGAAATATATCTCAGCCACTCTAAGCACTCGCTCTCCAGGGCCCAACCACTGGCACCTGAAGGGGAACTCCAGCCCCTGAGCAGCTCCTGTGGGGTCGCTGAATCCCTGAGCCATCCACAGCCTTTGCCCCGTGCCAGGTGAGCACAGCTGAGGCTGCTGCAACGCATGCAGGTACAGGGCTGTGTGACACAGCCATGCTCTGCTCTGAACAGGGCTGGAGCTGAGCCTGGGGTTATGGCCACTTTCTAGGGGTCATGGGACACCCTGGAGAAGCAGGAGGATTATGAGCAGAGATCAGCACGTTCCCAGAGAACTGCAGGAGCAGCCCTGTGGTGAAGCAGCACACAGCCCTGCCATCAGACCCAGGACAGGCACACTGGGGTCCCCCTGCCACCCCTCCTCTGGGCTCTTACCCCAGGTCATGCTGGTCATCTCCCAAGGCCACTGGCAGCAGCGGGCTGCCTCCGAGCTGGAGCAGCCGTTTGTGCAGCTTCTTCGCAACAAAATTAAACCTGAGCAGAGAATAAGACAGGGCAGGGCCACTCCAGCAGCACAGCAGGCACTGCCACAGCAGCAGCACATGCTGCCAGGGCCACCAGAACAGCACACAGGCAGAGCCAGCACTGAACTGGCCCCAGCCCGTGCCAGTTCACAGAACCAGCCAGGTGCCACTTGCTGGCCCTCACAGGCCAGTCCCAGTCCCAAGATGGGACAAGGGGAAGTCCAGCTTCTCTCCAGGGCAGCTTGTGCTCTGGGCCATAGAACATTTCCCTTCCTCCAGCCCCTCACTCAGCCCCACAGAACTCAGGCACACCCATCCCTCCCACTAGAGCTCTTTGAAGCACACATGAGCAATCTTCTGGGAGAGACCTGGGACCAACAGGGCTGGCTGCCACCTCTCTTTGATGTCTCCTGTTGCCTTGGCCCATAGCTGTGATAAAAGACTGACACGTGATGTCTGACCCATTGCAGCAAAGCATCCTTGGTGAGGTTCGGAGGAAAGAAAAGGGCAGAAACCTCATTCCTGGGGGTTAGGAGTGACAGGGTAGGGCAAGGATTTTTAAGGCTGTTGGGAGTTACATTTTGTCTGAGCTGCAGCTCCAGAATCAAACTCTGTCTCCCCTTAGCGCTTTGTTATCCAGCCACTCTGCTCTCAAGTGCAGGCAGAGCTGTGAGGAGCAGCTGCCCAGGAGCTGCAGGGCTGCTTACTTGGGGTAGGAGGAGTCCCCGAGGCCCAGCACGGCGTACTCCAGCTGGCACAGGGAGCCGGCAGGGAGGTTCTTCCGGAACAGGAACCGCCAGAACATCTACAGGGGACACAGCTGGCCAGTCCTGCTGCTGCCACGGCACCTTCCTGCCTGCCTGGCCCTACATCCCTGCTCACCCACCCACTGCGGCCTCCTGAATCCCAGCAGGGTGAGGAGCATGGCTTTCTGCAGAAGTGCCCCCTGCAGTCACCGCAGCAGCCCCCTGCTCGTGTTCCCTGGGATGTGACTGGTGCTGCTGCAAAGCTCCCCCAGCAAAAATAACCCCTGCTCAAGCTGCTTCAGGAGAGAAAGCTCTGCAGCAGGAACATAAAAGCAACAGCCAGGAGCACATCCTACCTTCATGTTGTCAGGTGGATCTCCCTGGCCGGTGGTGGCACACACAAACACCACCAAAGGCTCATGGATGAGGTTGGCCTATGGGTATAAACATGGCACAGTCAGGTCAGCAGCCTCCAAACTGCTCTGGAGCCAGGCTGGGACAGCTGGGGAAGAGAAGCCCCCAGGGAGAGCTCAGAGCTCCTTCCAGGGCCTAAAGGGCCTGCAGGAGAGCTGAAGAGGGACTTGGGACAAGGGAAAAGAGCAAGAGAACAAGGGGGGATGTCCATAAGCTGAAGAAAGGCAGGTTTATGTCAAATATTAGGAAGAAATTCTTCCCTGTGAGGATGGTAAGATTCTGGCATAAGTTGTCCAGAGAAGTTATGGGTGCCCCATCCCTGGAAGGATGGGGCCAAGGCCAGGTAGGACAGGGCTTGGAGCAGCCAGCACCAAGCCTGTCTGAGCTCAACAGTGTTAGAACAGTGCTCTCAGGGACAGAGTGTGACTGTTGGGGTGTTCTGGGCAGGGCCAGGAGTTGACTCGATAATCCTGATTGGTTGCTTCCAACTCAGCTTGTTCCATGATTCCAGGGTCCCATGGGAGGGGCTGGGATGGAGCAGCAGTGCCCAGAGCAGCCCCCGTGTCCCACTCACCACGTCACAGCTGTCCAGGGCCTGCACCCGGCACCGCAGGTGCCGGCGCTTGGCTTCTCTCCCAATCCTCTCTGCCGTGTCCTGAGCTGTCCCAGTCTGGCTGCCAAAAAGCACAAGGAGTCTCCGTTCTGCCATCTGCAAAAGATGACAGCAGGGAAGTCACCGGAGGGACGGGAGAGGAGGGGAGGCAGAGCTGGGGCTGCTCTAGGCTGAGCAGCACTGACCCCCCAGGGGCTGACACAGTGCCCAGCCAGCACAGGGATGGTGAACAGCTGGGATTCAGCAACAGGACTCAAGGCTCTCAGGCTCTCTTCCCACCCCTGTGCAGCACCGAGGGAGTGATCTCATGTCACAGCCAATAGGATAAGCAGGGACACTACCATGCTCCTTGTCCCCACTGCCAGGACAGGGGAGGCACTAAGATCCACATCCTGCCCCTCTGAACTGCCCTCATCATCACAGGGTGAGTGCAGCCCAGGGATCGGCTGTTCCCCAATTCGGGGTGTAACCTTCCTGTGTGCCATGGGAATCCTCCCTCACCTCAGGGGGCTGGGGCAGAACCTGGAGGCTCAGGGACAGACAAAGGTGTGAGCACACACAGAGCTCTCAGCCAGGCTCTGACAGAGAAAGGGCCCAGCCTGGAGGGAATCCAGCCCTGGGAGATGCGTGAGCTGCAAACAGCTGCCATCACCATGTGCCCATAGGATAATAATAAATTTATAATAATATTATATATAGATAGATATTATATATATAATTGTATATTTATTGCTATTAGTGTTAGTATTACTATTATTATAAAAAATAAAATTGCAGAGTCACAGACTGGTGTGGGTTGGAAGGCACCTTACAGCCCATCCAGTGCCACCCCTGCCATGGCAGGGACCCCTCCCACTGTCCCAGGCTGCTCCAGCCCCAGTGTCCAGCCTGGCCTTGGGCACTGCCAGGGATCCAGGGGCAGCCACAGCTGCTCTGGGCACCCTGGGCCAGGGCCTGCCCACCCTGCCAGGGAACAATTCCTGGATCCCAATATCCCACCCAGCCCTGCCCTCTGGCACTGGGAGCCATTCCCTGTGTGCTGTCCCTCCATCCCTTGTCCCCAGTCCCTCTCCCGCTCTCCCGGAGCCCCTCTGGGCCCTGGCAGGGGCTCCCCTCCCCAGGGGAGCACCCCCAGCCTGGCTCAGGCCCGGCCGGGCTCGGTCGCTCTGCGGGACTCACCACGGACCGGCCCCATCC
>VWZN01014253.1:16085-37085 GCA_013396955.1 Regulus satrapa
CGTGCTGCTCGTGCTCAAGGTGGACGGCGCGGCCGCCGCGCTCTCCTGGTGGATCGTGTTCGTGCCCTTCTTCGCCGCCGACGGGCTCAGCACCTACTTCACCACCATCGTGTCCGTGCGGCTGTTCCAGGACGGCGAGAAGCGCCTGGCGGTGCTGCGGCTCTTCTGGATCCTCACCATCCTCAGCCTCAAGTTCGTGTTCGAGATGCTGCTGTGCCAGAAGCTGGTGGAGCACACGCGGGAGCTCTGGTACGGGCTCATCATGTCGCCCGTCTTCATCCTGCTCCAGCTGCTCATGATCCGGGCCTGCCGCGTAAACTGAGCCCCGGCCCCGGGGGCCGTGCCCGGCGCTCCCGCGGCTGCTGCCGAGCGGAGGGGCAGTGCCAGGAGCAGTGCCAGGCTGGGACAGGGGCAGTGCCAGGCTGGGACAGGGGCAGTGCCTCAGCCCGCGGCCGTGTTGCAGAGCATCGCGTTTCTCCAAAAGCTGCACATCCCTGTTTGTGTTTCCTCAGCTCCTGCATTGTCCTGTCCTGCGAGTGTGGCTGGCCGTGACAGTTACTTTCTTTTAGAATAAAAATGCGTTGAAGGATTTGGTTTATGGATAAAATTCTTTTTGCCTAGAAAGCAGTTGTATCTAACACTGCTGCCTGGAGGGTGGGCGGTTGCTGTAGATCTGGTCCAGCCCAGACTCCTGCCCTGCCCTGCCCAGCGGCTGACTCATGGATTTCCATCTGTCCCCTCACCTCCCTAAGCACTTCATGCTTTCAGAGTGCTGACACAGTTTTATAAGGTCGTGTTGAGGTCACTGATGACATTTTTGAATGGTGATGATGATATTTTTCATTATATTTTTGAACAGCAATAAGATTTTTCATCTTTGTTTTTCACTCAATTTCTTAAATATGGAAATGGGGGTGTGGGGAGAGCAGGAGCATGCACGGCTGATGCTGGTTCTGAAGGAGTGGGAGTCTCACTGAGCCCCAGCTTTGGGGTGCAACACTGCCCTCAGACCCCCCCAGAGAACAGGAGGAATTCAGTATTCCCTGTGGAAGCGCAGACCAGTGTCTGAAGTGCCAGCGTCACGGGGATGCCCAGGGTGGGATTGTTGGGGTGTCTGTGCAGGGCCAGGGGCTGGACTGGACGATCCCTGTGGGTCCCTCCCAGCTCAGGAGATGATGTGATCCTTGCACACCCTGAGGTGGCACTGGAGCTGCCTCACAGGTGATCTTCAGCTCCTGTTTCCCGTTGGGATGTGATCTCCCCGGGCTCAGTGTCACCTGCCCCAGGTGCTCAGGTTATTCCGCTTGGAGCCTCTCATCGGCTCCCCTGAGGCGAGGACACATCACCTGGGAGGTGGCAGCTGCCTGCTCCTGGTCACCTCCAGCTCACGCCAGTGTGAGCTCGTCCCCCTCTTGCTGTGGGGGGATGATCCACACGCCCCCAGGTCACCCCGAGTGCTCCGGCCGGGGCGTTCGGTCACCTGCTGTCACAGGAGGTGTCAGCAGCAGCCATGGGGGCGCTGGTGTGGGGCTGGGTGGGGTCAGAGTCTGCTGCAGGAGAGGGACAGGAGAGGGGCAGGACGGGCAGCAAAGCCTCTGAGTCAGGAGGGGACTCACGGGGTGTCCCTGTGGACCGGTGGTGCCTTTGGACACTCCCACAGCTCCCAACCACCAGCTAATTAATAAACTAAGGAAGGGGCTCATCAGACCCAAAGAAGATCAAACAGATGACCACATGCCTCAGCCTCGCCGTGACACTGCAGGGGCACGCAGCCCTTTCCGGCTGCCCGGCACTGTGAGGCCCAACTAACACCAGCCCTGTCACTGGGGTGTGGTCCCCAGACAGGGGGACATCCCCTGTGTGTGTGCCACATCCCCGTGTGCCACATCCCCCGTGTGGCCCCTGCCTCACCTGCAAGTGGCTTTGCCAGTGTTTTGCTGCTGCCTTGGGGACGAACCAGTGGTCAGTGTGTCCCAGCTCTGCTCCTCTGAGGTAAGGCAGCTTCCCTGGGGTGTGTGGGGACACGGGTGACACAACACTGAACAGTGGCACTGGCTGTGCTGCCCTGGTGGGGTGCTGGGGGTAGGGGGAGGGTCTGGCAGCCAGGACCACCTGGCTGGTGTCCCTTCCCAAGGCCAGTGCAGAGGAGCTCACACAGAATTCTTTCTGGGAGCACCCCCCATAGAGAAATCCTCCTGGAGCCTCCCCCCACTGACACAGCTTGAGGAGACCCTGACACCCATGCCCTGCCTTGAGCATCGAGGTCCGTGGCATAAGATGGAGACTGCTCGAGTTCCAGGCCAGCACTTTCCCACACTGGAGTATACCCTGGCAAAGATTTAAATCTCACCTCTGGATTTATTTTTGTTGTTTTGGCTGGTGGGTTGGGTATGGCTGCCAGCAGGTCCTTTCCCAAACCCGACAGCAGGGGAGTGCCCTGCTGATCTGGCCATGGGGTATGGGGGGAGAGGTGCAGCTTCCCAAGGCTGCTGCTGCAGCCCCTCCGTACCCCTGGGCTGGCAGGGAAGGAGCCCCCAGCTCTGCACAGCCCAGCCCAGGTGCCAAAGCAGCATCCCTGGGACAGAGGGACAGTACCAGCCCAAGCTGCCACCCTTCTCCGTGGCCCAGCTCCTGCAGGGATGGCAGCAGCCCTTGGAGAGCCATCTGCTGGGGAGGGGTACACTGCAGGAGAGCAGCCAGTGCTGCTGTGTCCATAGACAGAGCACAGCCTGCCTGGCACAGCCCAGAAGGGCTCTGTGCACCAGGAGGACAGGGCTCCAGCATGACCGGGGCCTCCAGAAGGGCAAGAGGGATCCCAAAAGACATCTGGGAATGGGTGGCCCAAGGGACCTCCATCCCTCCCTACAACTTGCCATGGGCAGCACCTGGGGACCAGGAAGCTTCAAATGGCCTAAACTCTACCAGTCCCGCTGGAATCAGAGTGGAAGGGAGGGCTGGAGCTGGTTCCTGCTGGGAAAAGTCACAGCAGCACCCAGGGAACATCTGGCAGAGGAACATAGGACAGGAGCAAGTGGAGCAGCTCACCTGGAGACATGGGACATGCTCAGAGCCACTGCCTGCACCTCCCACCCTGGGACTGGATAACCTCATGGAGCAGAAACTGAGTTCTGGGAAATGAGACTCCCTTTTTTGACCCTGAGTCAGGGTTCTTTCCTTTTGGAAGGCACCAGGAAGGTGTTGGCAATGGAGGTGATGTCATTTCACAAATACCAGTCAGCCCAGTGCCTGGCAGTGATGGCTGGGCTGGAGCCCCACCAAGTCCCCACACCAGCCTGGCAACTCCCTTTTAGTCCCAGAGTCATTGCAAGGGCCACAGACAAATAAATACATGTCAAAAGCAGATCAAATAGGGGTGTGTGTGTACTCTAGCCACACTTCTCCACAGTAGATTTGTCTATCAGAAGCGAGAACGAGACACTTAGTCCGTTTCTCAACTATGAACAAATAGGACATTTCACTCTCACCAGAGCACAGCCCTGAAGCCAAAGAGAGCTGGGGCTGCTGTGCCCAAGGACCCAAGGGGTGCCATGTGAGAGCAGCTGCTCCTGGGGGCCAGGCACCCCATGGCCCTTCCAGGTGCTGGGACGCTTGGGCACCAGGTAACCCTGAGACCCCAAATTTTAGCAGAGACATCCCTTTGGGTGGGACTGTCAGAAGAAAATTGATGGCTGGATGTAGCACAGAGCCAGGGCGTTGCCAGGGAGGGTCAGGGGCCATGAGGGATCCCCTGCATAGCAATTCCTTCCCAGCATAGCCCCGTTTGACTCAGCAGAGATAAGGGAGCTGGAACTGTCCTTCCTGGATCCTTGTGATCCTTCTCACAGCCAGAGCCCAGCCAGGGCATCACCTGGCACAGCTGCAGAGCTGCAGATGGGGCCAGCACGGGCAAGGGGGAACAGCCCCTCAACGGAATCTCTGGGACTATTCCTTTACTACAAAAAGGGACAGGAAAAGAAAAGTGAAGAGTTGCTCATCCTGTGTTTGGGTTTGGAGCTGGAGGTTTTGGTCTCCTCTGGGTGCACACAGCCACTGGCAGTGCCACATGTCCCTGAGGGACCAGGGCTGGTTGCTGCCTCTCTCTTTTAAGTGGGGACGAGACCCCCATGCTCAGAACAGTCCTGTGCAGTCAGCAGGGGATTTCCAGAGCAGGGACACTCATCCACCTCTCCCACTGAATCCAGGTGAATCCAAAGGTTGTGGGTTGTGTGGAGGTGGGAATGCAGGAGTGGTGGCACTTCTGGGCTCCAGGAGCCTCCCCAAAGGAGACTGCAATGGGAATGCTGGTGAGCATTCAGAGCCCACAGAGGCTGTACTGACACACCATCGTACCACAAAATGAAAGAGTATGTGTTTATTTTGTTCTTTCAGGTAATAGTCAACTATGTTTTTCCAAAATTAGGGTGAGGCTTATAGGAAATGCACTATGGACATTTCCCTAAGTCTCAGAGAGGAGAATTGTTGAAATAAAGTACCATGAGAAGGTTAAAAATTTACTGCAGTACAGGACAAACAAAAGAACTTATGAAAGAAAAGGGAATAAGCAATCCTGCAGGACCAGAGAGCCATGACCCAAGAAGTGAAGAGCAGGAGCACACTATAAATCAAATTACAAAGCCAAAGAACAACGTTGTGTGATTCCAGTGCTCATTAGCATAGTAAAATTCCTGCCCACAGGCTGTGATCATCCCTTACTCACATAAGCCCCTTCCCCACAGAGCATGAGTAGTAAAAGAAGTGTGCAGGGTATTTTTAAATGAGGCAAAAACTGCAAAACCTATGGCTGCACTCGTTGTGGTTAGCTGTAGGGAAATGCAGATTTCTATTGCTTCAAATGTGTAAAAATGGGCACCTGGCATGATGAGGGTGTGTCAGCTTTGTTGATTCACCACCCAGCACCCATCTCTGCGTAGATGTGAAATAAAATCATTATCTTGACTCAGAGTATGAATCTGCTTCTTGCATAGGGGGTGCAAGATCCCAGATTAGGGACAAAAGGAAGAGAGAGCAGCCCGGAGGTCTGAGGAGCACCTGCTGCACCTGATATCACAGCATGGTGACACTGTCAGTGCACACAGCAGGACCTCTGAAACACCCACAGAGCTGCTGGGGAGGGTCAGGGGCAACGAGAGCTCCCCAGCACAGCATTTCCCTTCCAGCATTGCCCCGTTTGACTAGCTGAGGCAGCTGGAACTGGGTCTGTCCACGCAGATCCTTGTGATAGCCCCAACAGGCTCTTATCAGGGAGCTGCATCAGCAGGAAGTAGCTTGGCTGTACAGCACAGAGAGAGCAGATCCCTGCTCTCCAGCCCTTCCGCTCCCAGGGAAGTCCTGAGCCCTCCCCAAGCCTTCAGCTCTCCTCGGGGTCTGCAGGGACCTCAGGAGCAGCACAAAGCTGGATCAAAAACAGGGAAGAGGTGTCAGCTGGGCCATGACAGTGTCTTGGCCTCTCCAGTGTCCCCTGGCAAAGCACAGCTGGAGCTGCCAAGAGCCCCCCGGCAGGGCAATCCTCCCCTCTGAGGTGAGTTTCCATCTCATTGTAGTAAAAGTTATTATCAGGTACTTACCACTGTGTTAGATTCCAGGGCAGTGGGTACTGCAAATATCACTCTCACCTCTTACAGACCTTGTGGGCAGCTGGTAATGGGAATGTTAGGGATGGGGAGAGCAAAGTGAAAACAGAAACAAGGGGTGTGACAGCACAGAGAAGCAGAGGGACAAGGGTTAAATGCAGTGATGTGTCCTTCAGAATATTACATTCAAATGGGGAGGAGGAGGAACTAATTGACTGAAGATAAGGGCAATGCCCAACTGGGCCATGAATATACACCTGCAAGACAAACAGGAGAACAGACCTTCAAGAGCTTCGTCTAAGGCTGATGAGCCCACAGAGAAAATAATGGGGAAAAGATTTTCCAGCAGTATCCAGTTCCAAAGGACATAAAAGGCAAGTCAAAGCTGGGTTTACTGCACTGAAGGAGCACAGAAGGATCCCACGGGAGCACAGCCTGGGTAAACTGGGGCAGGGCTCCAGGAGTGCTGGCAGGGGAGTGGCCCTTCCTCTCAGCCTGTGGAATTCCTTGCCCCGCTGCAGTGCCTCACGTTGAGGGCTTTGCAGTGTCCCGTGTCCTCCTCTGCTCCGTACAGGGTTCCTCTTGCCCCTGCCAGACCCAATCCTTCCTGGCAGCGGGCAGCCGGGCAGCAGGGTGTGGGACCAGGACGTTGCGATCCCATCATGGCTCTGCCAGGCTGCAGGACAACCAACCCCTCTTTCCTCCAACTCCCTGTATTTGATCCTAATACTGCTTTTCCCAGGAAAAGATCTGATTATTCATCAGGATTTCTGAGTGGCACGGCTTGAGACAGGGACAGCTTTTAGAGCAGATCTCCTTGCAGCTCTCACTGACACCCTTGTTCCCAGGTGTCCAACCACCTTTCTCCCATGTTTGGATTTTCAGGAGCCCTTCACCCCAATGTTGGCCAGGAAGAAGCCCTTCACCAGTGCCATCATCGGGGCACTGGTGGCACTCTCCATCATCGCCCTGGTTCTCAGCCTGGTGAGGGTTGAAGACGTGACACTGCCACCCACGGTCAAGGTGAGCCCAGAGCACCTGTGGTGAGCCTGTTCACTTTGGGCAGGTGCTCCGAGCCAGCAGCTGGTCTGTGGGGCTCGGAGGGACAATGGGGTCAGGACCTGCCTAGCAGTAGCAGGGTGGTGGGTGTTTTGTCCCGACCTTGAGGTGCAGGCAGAAGAAAGTCAGAGGGGAAGGCTCCTCTGAAATTCATTCTTTTGCTATGCCAGGTTTGGAGATTACCTTGGGGCAGATGGGTAGGGCAGAACCCTGCCCTGCTCCCTGTGCTCTGCCAGGGCACCTCCGTGTGCCCCTTGCTCCTGCCAGCTCCCCCCAGCCGGTCCCTACCCTCACACCGTGGCACAAGCATCCTGCCTCCCTCTGCCATGCCCAGGGCACGGCATCCCAGCCCAGCTGCTGGAGAGGGCTGCCCAGGGTTTGGGTGAGGCTGAAGGTCTTGTGGGGGACAGGCTGAGTGCTCCTGGAAAGGTCCTGCTGTCCCTCCCTAGGCTGGCTGCAGCCATGGGGTGGCAGGGAGCATGAGAGATGGGAGAGTTGCAGGCCCCAAGGTGGGGCCAGCGTGGACACAAAAGGTATGTGACCATGAAAGAATATAAAGAAGCATGAGGAAACAACAGGAAATGTTTGTGTGAGTTGGCATTGCAGCACAGACCTCAGGAGAGGGAATGACAAAGTCCCTTAGTCACTGTGAGGGACTGAGGCCACCGCTCTGCCACAGCACAGCTGATAGCTTTTATGCCTCAGACATGAGTTTTGGGGAATCTTCTGGCCTCACTGCCCTGACAGGGCCACAGTGGGGCCAGGGCCAGGCTGCTGCTCCTTCACCTTGATTATGTCTTGATTTCCCTTCCAGTATGGGATGGTGTTTGATGCGGGCTCATCCCACACCTCTCTGTTTGTCTACGAGTGGGATTCAGACAAGGAGAACAACACCGGAGTGGTCAGCCAGACCTTGTCCTGTGATGTCCAGGGTCAGTATCCTCCTGCCATGGGCTCTGTCCTGCCTATTCGAGTGGTGGGTGGGGTGACCTGGCTGGACAGCCCTGTCCCTCGGGCTGGCACTGCAGGCACAGGGGAGCCATGGCTGTGGCTGGGGGGTCCCTGAGCCACAGCGCGCTCAGCACTGTGTGGTGTCCATGCACTGGGGGGGACTGAAGCACATCAATGGTGAATCAGTTTTTGTTCCTCCACCTTGGAGTGGCCCCAGGTGCTGTCACCTCTAGTGACCAGGAACACTGCTGAAAGCCTGGGAGACATGGGAGAGGAATGGACGTGTGGGTCAGTCAGGTCTCAGGGGACCAGGGCACCCTGGAAAAGTACCTTTGTTGGTCAGAGGTAACAGCCCTCACTACCCTGTGCCCTCTTGCTCCCACAACCTTGATCCAAGCCATTCCCATCAGCCTGTCCCATCCTGACTATTTTTCAGGGCAAGGCATATCAAGCTATGCCAACAATCCCCCTGAAGCTGGCAATTCCCTAAGGGAGTGCCTGGAAAAAGCCCTGCAGGTTGTTCCTGCTGAGAAGCAGAGGGATGTCCCAGTTTATCTTGGAGCA
Source organism: Regulus satrapa (assembly GCA_013396955.1). Classification (NCBI taxonomy): domain Eukaryota; kingdom Metazoa; phylum Chordata; class Aves; order Passeriformes; family Regulidae; genus Regulus; species Regulus satrapa. The sequence goes on from VWZN01014253.1 coordinate 24,251, forward strand.
ACGGCTGGCATGAGGCTGCTGAGGTATTGCTGTGGGGCAGGGGGTGACAGCAGTGACAGAGCTGCAAACAGACACTGCCAGAACAGTTCATGCAGAGGGCCAGGACCCCAGCTTCCATACTGCTGTGAGAAAACAACTGGGGAGGGAGGAGAAGGGGAAAAGGCAGGCTGGTGGGGCACAGGAAGTGCTGAACTGTCCTGAGCAGTGTCTGTTGGGACGTCCCAGGATGGTGCTGCATGCCCAGTTCTAAACAAGAAATATTTTTTTTTCACAGCTTTGTTTGCTCTTCATTATTTCTTAATAACAAGGGGGTTGGGATGCCACCAGGAGATGTGCCACCTGCCCAGGTGGATGTGTCCTGGTGGGGCAGAGGTAGGAGGTGATGAAGTGCTGCAGGTCACCTTTCACTAGCCCATATTAGCTCTCTTCAAATGCCAGCCTTCATTTCATGGCTCTTGGTTTTTATAGCTGCACATAGCTCATGTTATTTCTGTGCCCTGGCAATCAGACCTGAGAAGGAGCTGGGCCATAGCCTGAAGGTTGTTCACTTCAGAGAGCAAGATCTTCCCCACTGAGAGATCTGAACCCAAGCTGGAACCTTCCTGAAAAAACCCTGGAGGTCAGCAATCAGCCCTGTCTTGAGCATATGCAGGGGTGATGTCCAAATCTGAGTCTTGCAGCACAACCCCCTCCAGTCTCCAGCACTTAGGCAGGCAAGGGTGGCCTGGGAAGTCTCTGGGTGACTGGGACCAAGCTGCATGGGAGGGGAGGGTTTCCTGTTGCTCCTAGATGGGCAACATCAAGCTGAGAGAGCTGGGATTTAACCCAGATGAGCAGCTCAGACTGTCATGTGGCAGGAAACACCCTTTCAGACAGACAGCTTGTTGCAAAAACTGGACGTATGTGGAACTGGGAGAGAACCAGACTCCTTCTTTGTGTTTCCTCTGGTGTAGCTGGGTTTCTCTGGTGTAGCTTTGCATCCTTCCTAGGGTACAGAACAGCTCAGCAACAGAGCAAGTCCTGGCTGAAGTTGCTAAAACCATGCAGGAGTACCCTGTGGCTTTCAAAGGGGCTCGAATCCTTACAGGAGAGGAAGAGGGAGCCTATGGCTGGATCACCATCAACTACTTGCTGGACTCCTTCACCAAGGTGGGAGAAGGGTGGAACACCAACTCCTTTGCTAATACAGCTTTCCTGATTTTCCTTAAGCTTCCTCAGTGCAGGAGAGGTCAGAGTTAGCAGCTTTTGGAAATGATCCAGGAGAAGGAGACACATCCTCTGTCTTCCCACAGTGAGTGAGGAGAGAGAACTCAGGAATGAGGGTGTCTGTTGAGAGCTCAGGGCAATCTCCACACTGTGGACAGAGGGTCTCTTGGGGACAGTGAGGTCAATGCAGCCCAGCTGGGCATTGTCGCCCTGTCCTGGGAAGCTCCATCTCCCTGCAGTGCTGGGAGACTCCACTGAAGGCAGCTCAGACCAAGGCTCTGTCCCAGCCCTGCCACGGCTCAGGGAGGTGCTGGAAGTGTCGGGCTCCTGTAGGGGCTGTTGGGGGATTCTTGGATAGAAATCCTTCCTCTTGCACCAGGACCCCTGCAGCCTCCTTGGGAAGGGCAAGTCCCCAAGCCAGTGTCCCCACCAGCACTTTGGCCTGGGGACAGTGACTCAGAGCCAGGTGAGCCCACAGCATGTCAGCACCTGCTGACCCCTGGGAATTCCATCTCTGTCGTGGCCCTGATAGATATCCCGCTGCCTGGGCAGGAAGGGTTGGGGCAGAGGGCTGTCATGAAGAGGCCCATTGAATTTAATAACAAAATCCTGTTGTCTTTAATGGGATGAGGATACTGCTCAGAGCATTTTGTGCTACTCCTCTTCTTCTCCTGGCTCTCCTTGGCAGTACTCTCCCAAAGCACACACATGGCTTCGTCCGGAAGCAGCCAACATTTTTGGGGCACTGGATCTTGGAGGAGCATCCACTCAAATCACCTTTATGCCCAGAGGTTCAGTACTGAGCCGGAATGAAGCCTCTGAGTTCACCCTGTACGGGTACAGCTACAACATCTACACTCACAGCTACCTCTGCTACGGGCAGAACGAGATGCTGAAGCGGCTGGAGAAGGAATTAATTGCGGTGAGAGGCTGCTGAGGGGTAACGGCCTGTGGTGTCACGATGCCAGGCACACAGCTGTTAGTTAATGTGAGGATTGGCAGGGCTCTTCTGGAGAGGCATCAGCAAGGACTGAGAGCAAGGACAGACTCCTCGGAGCATGGCAGGGCTAATGTGGGGAGGAGCACAGACATCACGGAATCCCAGACTGGTTTGGGTTAGAAGGGACTTTAAAGCTCATCTTGTTTTGCCCCCCTGTCATGTGCAGGGATACCTTCCACTATCCCAGGCTGCTCCAAGCCCTGTCCAAACTGGCCTTGGACACTTCCAGGGATGGGGAAAATGTCAAAAGGGGCAGTTTGGGATCTTCTGGCTTTACATGAGGTGTACAGAAATGCAGGACGAGGCTCTTCTCAGATTGCCAGGACAAGAAGCAAGTGGCACAAGCTGCAACATCTGAGTTTCCAACCAGACAAAGGGGAAAAGTTTTCCCAATAGGAATGATCAGATTCTGGAGTAAGACCCAGAAATGCTGTACAGTCGTCGTCTCTGGAAATCCTCAGAACTTGATGGGTCAAGGCTCTGAGCAACCTGCTCTAGATGGTCATGCCTTAACAAGAGGGTGGGCACAGGGAACCTACAGCTCCCCTGAATCTTAGCTACTCTGTGACTTCACAGACCTCAGAAATGAGCTGAAGACCTTTCTCAGGCCATTTTTTGGAGGTTAAGAGGTGAAGAGCATCTTCATGGAGATGCACCTCACCGGCAGAGCAGCCTTGGTGAGCTGGAAGGGTTTGCCCTTACTGTATGGCCAGGAAAGTCCCACATGGTGACCCTGGATGAGGTTGGAGCAAGAACCAGAGCTAGAGCTGGGGTGAAGCAGTTTTTACATGTCCCCAGAAATGATCCTGCTGACCGGGGCAGAAACATGCTGGGTCCTTGAAAGTGGTCTGCCTCTGTGGGAGAGGGAATGAGTATAAAGCAGAGTGAGAATTGGTGTTTGGCTCATGCTGGGACAGCCAACAAGACCAGAACTGAAGGGCAGGATGGTCTTTCCCTGCTGAGGAGCTGGGAATGCCGGTGCCTGGGCACTGGGGAGATGCTGGGTGAGTCCACACGCAGCCAGGGGGGTCTAGAAGAGATGCAGCTGCATTTTGCTGTCCCCAGGAGTCGTCCCCCCGCACACGAGTCCACCACCCCTGCTACCCAAAGGGCTACAGTGAGATCGTGTCGCTGTCATCCTTCAGCGCCAGCCCCTGCACCAACGGCAGCGACCCGCGCCTGCCCCTGGGCGACAGCAGCGTCACCCTGGAGGGCAGGGGCAACGCCAGCGGCTGCCTGGCAGCCCTCAGGAAGCTCTTCAACTTCTCGGCGTGTGGCCAGAGCCAGGACTGCACCTTTGACGGCGTCTACCAGCCCCCGCTCCGGGGCCAGTTCATTGTAAGGCAAATCCGTCCTGGGCTGTCCCCGCTGCCCCGCGGCGCTGTCACCTCTCGCAGGGAACAGGGGCAAGAGCTCCCCAAGCACCACTCCTGTGCCCGAGGGCACACGAGGGATTGCTGCTGGATGGTTTTCCAAACCTTCAAATGGGACCCTGTCGAGAATCATCGAATCCCAGACTGGTTTGGGTTGGAAGGGACCCCTCAAACTCATCTTGAGCCACCCCCTGCCATGGGCTGGGACACCCTCTGCTACCCCAGGCTGCTCCAAGCCCTGTCCAACTTGGCCGTGGGTTTGGGATTAACAAATCCCACGCATTTGTTGATAAAACAGGGGGTCGTCAACAGGTGTTGAGACAGCAGCCTTTAGGCAAGGCTGTGGCTGCGCTGGCTGTGCTGCTGTTGCCAGCAGGCTCCAGCCCCCAGCCCATCACCCGCTGGGATAGCAACAACAATGCCCCGGGTGTGCCTGGGGTGGGACAAACCCCGTGAAGGAACACCCCACCTCCTGCTTCAGGCAGCTGCCGGGGGTGCCCCACTGCAGCTCTCCAGTATTTCTGTCTCTCACCTTGCAGGCCTTCTCTGCCTTTTACTATAACTTCAAGTTCCTGAACCTGACGGAGGGGCAGCCGCTGGCCATGGTCAGAGAGGCCATCGAGGGGTTCTGCACAAGGAGCTGGCAGGATGTATGTTCCTCAGGATGGAGGTTATGTGGAACTTTCAGAAGCAAAGGGGTCCTGGGGTGGGGAGACGGACCCCTCCATGGCAAGGCTCTCAGGTTCTGCCCTACACAGCCACCCCTGATCCCTGTGTGGAGCTGGGACTGTCCTGCATCCTCTCCTTGCTTATACACCCTTGGGAAAAGGGCAGCAAAATCTCATCTCCAGCATAGGAGATGGGGTTGGAGGTGGGGATGGGGTTGGAGGGGGGGATGGGGAACCCAGGAAGGATGGTGAGAGCAGAGCCAGCTGCTGGCACCACGCTGGAGACAAGTCAAATCTTGGAATCATAAAATTCCAGACTGGATTGGTTGGGAAGGCTCATCTTGTTCCACATTCCTGACAGGAGCAGGGACACCTTCCACTAGACCAGGTTGCTCCATTCAACCCCTTGAGCACTTCCAGGGGTGGGGCAGCCACAGCTTCTCTGGGCAATAAATGGGGATGGATAAGCCCAGAAATGTGCCAGCACCACCACCGCGGAGCAGAAAGCAGGAGCCCCTTGCATGAGGAGGCTGAGATGGGAGAATCTGGGACAGGTGAAGCTACAATAAGCTACAATATGTGTTTCTGTTTCCATACGGAGTGTAAATCCTCCCCAGAGGAGCTGCCCTCTATAGAGAGGTCCAAAATCATTGCCCAGCCCAGAAGTCTCTCTGGATGCTGGTGACTGTGCAACCACTGCCATTCATGCAGAACATTTCAGGGCTTTGTCTCTGCACAGAAATTGCCTGTGAATAACTTCCCTTCATCTCCAAACATTCCCCACCCCAGCTGTCTTCCAGCTACCCCAAAGAGAATCCCAAGCGACTGCCTAAATACTGCGCCAATGCCAACTACATCCTCACCCTCCTCCTCGACGCTTACAAGTTCAATGAGACCAGCTGGAACAACATCTTCTTCCAGATGAAGGTGGGCAGCGCTCCCAGCCCACGAGGGGGACCAGAAGTGGTGCTGGGGGAGAACCAGCCCCATGCTGGGGTGCTGGGGGAGAACCAGACCCTGTGTGGGAGTGCTGAGGAGAGCCAGACCCTGCATGGGGGTGTTGGGGGGGATCCATCTCCATGTTGGGGTGGTGGGGAGCAATGGTCCAGAGCCCTGCCTGCTCCCTGTCCTGGGACTGCTATGGGGACAGCTGCTGCACCCCGTGTGGGCTGGGCAGGAGTGGGTGGGTGGTCCTGTGCCAGCAATGGCTTAGCAGGGCTAAGCCCTGTCCCCTCTCTCCTGGCAGGCGGGGAGTGCTGACGTGGGCTGGACGCTGGGGTACATGCTGAACCTCACCAACATGGTCCCAGCCGAGGCTCCAGCCAGCCTGAAGGGGCACAGGCCTTCCCTGTGGGCTGCAGCCATCACCTTCATCATCCTCATCCTCATCTTGGGGCTTGTTGCCCTGCTCCTGCTGCTGTGGGTGTAGGAGCCTGGCCCTGTTTGGGAGCCCAGCAGGGATGGACCACGGCTGCAGGGCTGTGCTGGAGTCCTCATGCTCCCCATGCCTGCAGGACTGGAGCCTGGGGCTGGGTCTGTGCTCTGTCCCAGAGCACATTCACCTCTACAGCTCCAGAGAACCGGGGGTTGCTTTCCCATGGGCCTGGCCCCCAACATGCAGACAGGCATTCTGAAGTTTCCAGAGGAGCTCCACTCCCATGGAGATGCAATGGGATCAGCCTGCAGAAGCCTCAGCCAACCCTGTATGCCTCCTGTCACTGCTCTGCATATTGCAGACATGGCTCCATCCCACTGGCTGGCCGTGAGACAGTGCTCCAGTGCCAGCCTGGGACAGGGTACCCCATGGAATGCCAGCTCTGAGCACAGTCACCAACAGCCAGGCAGGTCCCTGCCAGGTCTGCCAGCCCAAGGGATGCTCTGTGGGACTTCGGCTGGCCCTGTGGAGGGTCTGTGGCTGGGGCTTACATGGAGATGGTCTTGGGGAGAGAAAGAAAACTGAGCACCCAAAGTCAGAAGTGTGATCCACGCCCCTCCAGAGAGTCCCTCTCATCATCTCATCAGCGTGTTGCGGCATCATGTCATCTCATCATCACATCTCACCACTCATCATCTTCCTTTTCATCTGGAATAAAGGGATTGATGTTCCTCAGGGCCATCCTGGAGACAGCACTGTCCCACCAGCAGAAGGCCTGGATCTCATGGGTGTCAGGATGAGGATCCAGCAGGCTGTGAGTCCTGCCCTGCACATGGCTGAGCTGGGTCCTGCCCAGGGTCTTTACCTTTGGTTCTGCTTGTTTTTAGCTGCTCTGTGGATGATTCGTGTTGTTTGCACTCCCACAGTGAAGAGCAGACATTTGGTGTCCCTGTGGAATGCTGAGCACCTCACAGCTCTCACCAAATAAACATTTTAAAAGGCAGCACACAGGGAAATGCCTGCTACTTTGGTCCCAAATCGTTGTGATTGTGTTACATCTGACTCCCAAGTAAGGGCTGGTGATGACAGAGACTCAGGGGAGAGGCAACAAATCTATGGGAGGTGTCCCTAGAGACACTGAGGTGTCTGCTGGGCCTTGGAGCAGAGCCAACAGGGCACAAGGACAGGCCTTTTCCTTCCCAGAGGAGGTGTCTCAACTCACCATCACTTGGCTGCGAATGGGACTCCCCAAAAATGTAAGAGGGGCCCTGGGAGCTGCCTCTGCCATGTCCTAGCAGTGTTCCCTGTGTTGGAAAAGGAAGATGAGCTGTCTGCCCAGCACAGGGCATGGTGCACCTGGACTGAGAGGAACCTCATGCAGGAGAGGAGGGGGCTGTGCCCTCCCCTCCTCACGGGCTTCCCAGTCCTAGGCAGAGCCCTGTCTATCAGGCCAGTGCCCCCCACGTCCCCAGTGGCACAGCCCCTGGGACTGGCACTGCCTGTGGGAGATGCAGACTCTGGCCTGGGATGGGGCAGGATGTGTGTGTTCCACCAGGGTTTCTGCTGTGGGCTCTACCCAGCCCTGTGACAGTCCCACTGCTGCCAGACCCCTCTAAGCCCCATCTCCAGCCACCCCACAGCATGATGGTCCCCAGGCCCCAGCGCTGAGCCCCTGTCCCCCCATGGGCAAGCCCTCCCTGCTGGAGCATCTCCAGCCAGCATCACAGGGAAAGGAGAACCTGAGAGCACACAGCTATGAGGAGGCTGTTTTACAGCTGTGCCAGTTCCAGCTCACCAGGCCGGGACTCAGGGCTCCCCAGGACAAGTCCATGGCCTCTGGGCACACAGAAAGCAGCTCCTTGCAGAGGTGTGGCAGCAGGACTTGGTGGCCTCAGCCTCTGGAGGCAGTGCTGCTACAGCTGCTCATAGCCCGAGGAGTTTCTCTGGCAGCAAGTGGCTGTGAGCAGGCAGAAGGTGAGGATGAGCATGATGGCCAGCAGAACTGTGGCTGCTATCCAGATGCTTCTTGGGAGCTCTGTGACTGTTGTGGGAGGTTCTGAGGGGATCATGTTGGTGAGATTGAGCATGTAGCCCAGAGTCCAGCCCACATCTATGTTAGCAACCTGTGCAGACAGACAGGGAAGAGGGATGAGAAAAGCTGCAAAGTACCAGGCAAATTAGAGAAGAGCCTGCACCCCTAGGTCCTGCTCCACAACCGGTAGAGCAATACCTTTCTGTGTCCACCTTGGGCTGCAGAGGCCCCAGCAGTGACATCAACTGGGGGAGAGCACAAAGGGCCACAAATGTCCCAGTGAGTGTAGCTCAAGAGCTGCTCTGCAGTGGGGCTGTGCTGCCCTGGGATCCCCATCCCCATTAGCAGCAGGGTGGGCCCAAGGCACTTCATAGCACAAAGTGCAGAAGAAGGGGGGCTGCTGGACACATTCCTACCTGCCGGACGAAGTGGATGTTAGGCCATGTTGTGTAGTTGAATTTGTAGCCTTGCAGGAGAAGGGTGAGGATGTAGGAGCTGGCTGCGCAGGTGTCACGGAGCTGGGTCCTACTCACTGTGGGAAACAACTCCTGCACCTGCAGATGGGGACAGGGGGAAGTTGGGTGTGCCCACACTGGAGAACAGCCCCTCAGGGCAGCTGGGAGCCAAGACTAGGAGAGCAAGGAGACCCCAGGGGGCTTCAGGCTGCTATTCCATCCCTCTCCAGGTGCAGAGACCTTTGTGTTCCTCCTGTCTCTGTGCACCTGACCACAGCAGAGGATGGGCTGTGGATGAGCCTTCAGACTGCACAGTGCCCAGGTGAAATGCACTCCGGGGCAGAATCTCACCTGTTTCCAGCTGCTGTTGCAGATCTGACTGACGGTGGCATTGACCAAGCTCAGGGACTGCCCTCCTGTCAGGTTCAGAAAGTGAAGGTTGTGATAAAATCCTGAGAAGGCCTGTGGGTGTCAAGACAAGCAGACAGGTTAGTGAAGCACTGAGGCTACTGATGTGCCCACCCTTTTGAAGTGCCCCGCTCAGCACTGCAAGGTGCTGGCAGTGACCCTGTGGGAGGGAGCTTGGGAACGCTGCCCACACGAACAGGGAATGGTGCTGGGAGAGCAGCAGTCTAGGGCTGCCTAGCATACAGGTCAGCAACCTCAGTGTCTCCATGTGTGAGGCAAAACCCAACTCCCAGGGGTGCCACTACTCAGACACTCTCCTAGAGCAGTTTGCCAGGGGTTATGCCCCAAACTCCTGTTGCCCATTCCCCCCCAGGTGTGGCGATGGAGGCTCCTTACGAAGAACTGTCCCTGCACGGGGGGCTGATACACCCCATTGAACCCGCACGGCCACTGCGCCCCGCAGCTGAAGTTGAAGAGTCTCCGGATGGCCGTGCCACACAAGGCTGGGTTCCCTGTCCCTGTCACCGTGAGGACAAGGCCAGGGCTGACTGAGCTTGGCGCACGCACGCAGGGGCTGTCGTAGAGCTCGGCCACAGTGAGGTTCTCCTGGTACCCCTGGGGGTAGCAGGGGTGGGAGATCTGGGCACTCGAGCTGGCCTGGAGAGAGACGGAGCCATTAATGCCACTGAGACCCTTCCCACAGCCCATCCCAAGAAGCAGGACCTACACCCCAGGAGGACTGGATGCATCCCACCTGTGAGCTCCCTGAGACTCCCCTGGCTCCCACAGCACTGGGCTCTGGCTCTGTCCCAGGGCAGTTGTGCAGGGGCTGTGCTGGGAAACCTCTCTCTGGGCAGAAGTGGAGCAAGGGCAAGAGAATGGTGACAGCAAAAAACCTACAGATACAGCTGGGCTTGGGAAATGACAAAAAATGCCACTGCATGCCAAGATGTGGGGAGAAGGAAGCCCTGGCTAGCAACCACCACCCCCTTCCACCCAAATGAGGGAATGTTTTGCTTCCCTAGGTAAAATCCAAGCCTCTGCCAATTCCCAACTCTTTGCCCACAGGCACACCCAGCGTTGCTGGGGGAGATGTGCCATGGCACTGGGAGACGGCTGAGCAGCCCCCGTGCCCCATGGCACCTGGTGCAGAGCTGCCAGCAGCATCTTCAGGGCCTGGGTCTGCCCGTAGCACAGGTAGCTGTGGCTGTACAGGGAGTAGTTGGTGCCGTACAGCCGGAAGAACACGGACGTGTTCCTGTCCTCCACGGGGACCCCGGGCTGGAAGGTGATCTGCGTCGAGGCACCGCCAAGGTCCAGAGCTCCCAGAACCTCGGTGTCCTGGGGATGTTCCCATTTCTCTGCAAACGAGAACTGGCCCAAGACACAGCAAGAGTTAGGCTGAACTGCAGGCCCTCCCACTCCCACTCCCTTCTCTCAAGGAGTTCTGGGCTCACAAGCCCCAGAGGCGCCTTCCACGTGCTCCTGGCTCCCTGTTTTACCCCTGCCTGCCCACATCCTCCTCAACCCACAGACACTTCCACACAGCACTGACGCGTGGCCTCTTGGCTGCTGCGCATCTGCTGGGATCCAGGCACTTTGAGCAGGGAAAAAGGAACTCTGCCACTGGGAGGCTGATACCGCTGCCATATGCCTGAGATCCCAAAATCCACCCCCGTGTGTCAGCACACGGGAGCACAGGGCCAGGCTGAGCTGGACACAAAGATCCTGTTAATCACATGAATGGGGTTGAATCTGCAGCCCACCACCACAGGGACCTTTGGTTGGGTGACCAATGCCCCAGAGCTGCATTCTTCCCTCCTCTGCAAATAAGGAAAGCTGGCTGTAGCTCAGACAGGGACATTTTCCCCACTCCCCCTGCCCTGCCCTCTCCCCGAGCTGCACCTTGACCAGTGTCTCCAGCAGGTAGTTGACGGTGATCCAGCCAAAGGAGCCCTCCTCGCTCCCTGTCAGGATCCGAGCTCCGCGGAAATCCACAGGGTACTCCCCAATGGCCTTGGACACCTCGGCAAAGACCTGCTCGGCCTTGGTGCTGTTCTCCTCCCTGCCAGCAAAGGCACAAACCTCTCAGCTGCTGCAGGCCCTGGCTGGCAGCTCTGGGAGCCAGGCTGGCAGCAAGAGGCTGCTGTGCCCTGCCAAGGGGCTGCTCCGAGACATCTCCCCAGCACTGCCCTGCCTGCAGTGGCTCCCCAAATCCTTCCTCACCCGTGGCCTTGGGAATCTCCCTAAAAACGCTGCCTGCAGGCTCTGCTGGAGCATTGGGAAATTCATGCCAGTCTGGCAAAAGGGGCTCATCCCTTCTGGGGCTGCTCACGGGCCGGTGCTGCCGAGGGCTGGCCATGTGCCCCGGGCACGGCCAGCAGCTCTGCCGGGCACGCCTCGCAGACAGGGATGCTCTTCCCCTCCCCACGGCCTGGCCAGGCAGCACCCCTGTGGCCCAGCCCTTGCTGGGCTGACCCGGTGCGAGTCCCGGCTCCGGTGCGGCGCAGGAGCGCCAGGAATGGCGGCAGCTGCCAGCCTGGCCGTGCCCCTACCTCAGCAGCCGCATGCCGGCCGTGGCCCCCAGGTACGTGGGGGTCTCCCGCTGCTGCTCGGCCGGGACGATCTTCATGGCCTTGTCCAGGCAAGGCTTCAGGCTGGCGCCAGCCCCCACGGGATCATCTGCATAGCTGGAGATGCCAGGTCCTGCCACGGGGAACCGGTGATGGAGAGAGCCCAGTGCCACCCCAGAGGGACAGGGGACATTTCCACCCACTCCCGAGGGAGCTCAGACACAGTGAGCCTGCTCAGACACAGCCAGATGTTCCAGCCATAGCCCTAGCCCTGCTCTGCAAAAGGCAAACTGTCCCCATGAGCTGACACGGACCATCTGAGTGAAGACTCCTGATTGCTCTGGGACTTGTGCAGAGCTTTTGTCAGGCCCTGGGGCCACACAAAGCTGCACATAATGGAAGAAATTGTGAACAGACATGACAAGAAGAGCCAAGGAAGCTGAGGCAGGTGAGAAGGAGCTGCGCATCCAGCATCCCAAGCTGTGAGGTGAGCACATCTGGACAGGACTGGCTGCAGGACCTCAGCTGAGTGGGGCCCCAAATCCTCCCCCATCTCTGCACTTCCCAATGACTGTAGGGCTCTCTCAGGTGCAGGCTATGAAACCCTTTCCTTGAGCAGGCTGAAAACTCAGACCAGTGATGGTGCTGTGAGAGTTTGGGCCAGTAATCCAGGAGGCTGGAAGAGAGGGAGGACACATCCCAGCACACTCACCAGACACAGAGCAGGCCTCCACCTGGGAGATGATGCCGGTGCCGTTCTCCTTGTCTGCAGGCCACTGGTAGATGTAGAGGGACGTGTGTGTGGAGCCAGCATCAAACACCAGGCCGTACTGGGGAGGCAGAGGGGACGTGGGGTCACAGCTGGCTTGGGGCTGCACCAAGCACCACGGGGGTTTCTGAGAGCTTCTGCTCCTGCTTCCCCTGTGTGACTGTGAGCAGCCAAGGTCTGCACATCCACCCTCCCTTCAGCAGCCCTGCTCCACCTCTAACAGCCCCGGTTTCGCTATTCCAGCGAGTTACAGCTCAGGAAGGACGCACAGGTCAGCGGGGTGAGTCGCAGAGCTGGGAGGCATCCGGGCATGGCCCGAAGGGATCAGGCTGCTCCCAGGCCTTTGGCAAATCTCACAAAACTTGACATTTTTTAGCAGACCAGCAGCAGAAAGCAGTAGAGGAGAGAGGTATAAACCAAACAGTTGACTTGGCAGTCTGAAAACAGGGTGCCTGCAGTGGCAGATGGAGCAGCCATGGAGAGAAGGCTGCACTTCTCTCTCCCATCCTTACCAAGTAACCAGGACTGCGGTTTGGGGGAGGTTGATCTGCCCAGTGCCACCTTGATGAGGTTAAGTCCTGAAAAGCTGGGCTGGTTATGGGGAAACTTGCAAGCTGAGAGGAAGACAGGGCTCATGGAAGAATTTGAGGTGGAAAGGGGCTGATGGTATTCCCAGGCTCCCCCAGGTCTCACTGGACACCTACTTTGATCCGGGTAGAAAGGACAGCATCCTTTGCCGGGACCAGGACCAGGACGAAGACGGCCACCGTCAGCAGTCCCAGCACGGCCGCCGAGCCCCAGCCCACCGCCCTGAGCAGGCGCGGCGACATCGATGCGCTTTGGGGAGGTCTGTAGGAAGGGATGGATTTGGGAGGGGTCACTGCTGAGGGGTGGTCTTTGTGAAGCTTTCGGGGAGGCGTGGTGTCCAGGAGGAGGGTCTGCAGAGATGGACGGTGGGGCGGGGCGGCTTTTAGGA
>VWZN01014255.1:2159-19741 GCA_013396955.1 Regulus satrapa
TATGATCCATGCATTCAGCTCTCGTATCTCCAATGGAAAATGGGCTAGAAGTAATGTAAATGCATTGGCAGGACGTATTGCAGATATGCCTTGAGTTTATTTTCCCTTCAATTTAAACCACTCTTACCTAGGAGGGCTTCTCTTTCTGCAGTACATTTTTACCAGTGAAACAATTTAAACCAGTGGCTTTTAATAATCAGAGACACATTCCCTTTACACATTGTGGTTTGTATATCCCTGGAATGACCCCTTGCTCTAAAAATGCATTTTCTGTGTTGCTCTTATTCTTTTAAATACTATTGAGGGAAGGGTTTAAAAGTTGTAAGATAATTTGCCTTGAAACAAGAACATTACATTAGGGTGTCTTGCTTCCTGAAGTCAAGAATTCATGCACTTTGACTTTCTAGAACATTTTTCTGCCCAGATTCATTGAAATGTGTTAAGTAACTTAATCCTGGCATCTTTTACATTGCTTGATCAGAGCAAACAAACCTTGAATAAATCTTTCTCTTTAGGAATGATAAACCCTGACTATTTCCTTTCCCACTATGGAAACTGGCAGTCCCCTTCTGGCAGTTCCCATAAAGTATTTATTGTGCCAATGTCTGCTTTGTCACGTGTTCACACTCTCAAACAGAGCTGGGTAAAGCATGCAAAGCATGCATGCTATCATGCAGATCTCCACAGTGAGCAGAGGCTGTTCACAGAGTTGGTAATAAATGGCTAAGAAGCTATTTAATGTGTCACAGCTGTGAACAACCAAGTGTGCTGCTGATCTGTTCCAGGACAAAAGTGGTTAGGTTAATTAAAATGTCACTAAGGATGTTTTAAGGTAATTTGCTTGATTTTTGCCTTGAGATTTAGGAGCTAAAGCTTTTTTCCCCTAGCTTTTTTTTTTTTCAGCTATCCAGCTTTCTCAATGAGAAGAGCTAATTGACTGTGTGACTGTCCATTTCAGGCTATCATACAATTGGTTCATTTAAATAGTTTTTTTCAAAGGATTAAGCTCACTTATTTGATGATGCCATTCATGGAAATGCTTTTAATGTCTTGTCTCTGGACTACAGCTCACACCTTCCATGCATATGTTCAGCTCTATTTCTTCAGTGGAAAATGGACTACAAGTTATGCAAATACAATGATATATTCAATCCCAGAATTGAGAAATCATATTCTTCCTTCTCTGATATACTTAAACTGTGTTCAAGTGCAGAGTAGTTCCTGCACTTAAGCATTTAGATATTGAGGCTGATAAGCACCAGCAGCCATTTCTTGTGCCTAGTAACATGAATAATCTTGTCCTTATGCAGGGTAAGCACCCTGCTTGAAACAAGCATTTTCACCTTGAGAACCTTCAGGCATTCTCCTACTAGTGAGTTCATATCTTGTTAGTAAGCAGAACGAAATGGTATATGTAGACAAAAAAAACCAAAACCGGACCAAAACAATATTCATATTCACTGTACTAGCCAGAAGATTAACACACTTAAACAACCATGCCCAATAAAGATACCAAGTAACTTTATTGCAAGCGTCAGTGGAGCTGTCTGGACCAAGTATATGATTTTGTCTGGCAGGACTGAAGTTAAATGCAGTTCCATAATCCATGAAACAGTAGATTTATATATCACTGGAGCTAACTCAGGCCTTCATACTTGCAAGATATGTAAACCCAGTACTCTGCAAAATGTAGGATACACACAGATGTGTGTGCAAATATGATCTTGAAGTAACATTAGAATCAGATAATAGTTTAGGTAAAGAGTCACCAAGTTCCATCTTCTTCCCATGGATAGGGACAATTTCCACTAGATTAAGTTGTGCAAAGCCCCATCTAACTTGATCCTGAGCATTTTCAGTAAGAGGTCCACAAATTCTCTGGCAATCTGTTCCAGTGTTTCATATTAACTAACCCACCCTCATATTAAAGTCCTTTTTCTTTATGTCACTTATTTTACTTAATAGATTCTATCTGATCTATATCTACCTCTCTCAGTTTAAAACAGTTTGGCTGTGTCCTGTTATTACAGTCCCTGCTAAGAAGTCTCTCTCCATTTTTCTTAAAAGCCCCCTTTCAATATTGAAAAGTTGCTATAAGGTCTTCCCAGAGCGGTCTCTTCTCCAGGCTGAACACAGCCAACTCCCTCAACCTGTCTTCACAGAAAAGGAATTCCAGCCCTGTCATTGTTAGTGCAGAGAAAGGGATGTTGTATTGTACTCGCTTTTAAGCATATGTGCATGTCTTTGCTCAAAATATCATTTTCAGGAGAATACACTCCTAGAGAAGTTCTGTTCTGAAACTATATTTACTCTTAAAGGGGGAAAAGGTAAAAAGCTGTTCTAACCTGACCATCAACTGTTTATTATTAATGTTTATTTTGCAGTGTGGAAACAATTAATGATGGCAATTTCCACATTGTGGAGCTGCTAGCTATGGATCAGATTCTGTCTTTATCTATTGATGGAGGAAGCCCCAAGATAATTACCAATTTGTCCAAGCAATCCACTCTGAATTTTGATTCTCCGCTGTATGTAGGAGGTAAGAGGATCTTACTGCTTCTTACTAGAGGTATTATAGATAATTTACTCTGGTAACATGCTTTAAGAAACACTTTCTTGTGTTTCTTAGAGATTCATTCACTGACATAACACCTAAAGGTGAAACTTTGGCAGTTAATACCGATAGTTCAAATTTTCAGAAATAATATGCCCTCAAACTACACTGGTTGCTTTTTTATAATTATGCTTATTTTTATGACTAAAATTTTGTAATTTTCTGCTGTTATTTAGCCTTTTGTTATAATGGAGAAGTATGTTTAACACTGTTTAGCTGCATGAAGATTTAGCAATGCCTGTTCAAAAAGTGTAGAGTGGTAGCATTCTAATTTGCTCATTTTGTAGAGTGGTAGCATTCTAATTTGCTCATTTTGCATTCCTATTTCCCTGTACTGATATCTGCAGGACATTATAGGAATGTATAAAGCCAGAAATTACAATTTATGTCTGGAGATCTTATTGCTTAGGGCTGGTAGGAGTTAGGACACCAGGTAAGAAGGTACCCAGACAGTTGCCTCACTGTGTCAGGGCTTGGGTTTTGTTTGTTTTGAGAAAAAAAAAAAAAAAAAAAAAAAAAANAAAAAAAAAAAAAAAAACAAAAAAAAACAAAAAAAAAAAACCAAAAAAAAGAATTTGTTCATTTAATAGTTTGCTTAACTTGAGCAGCTAGAGTATTTGAAAAATGTTGATAATTTGATGCCATTTACTCTCTAGAACTATGAGTTCAAGCACATTGTTTTAACTAGCAGTTCCTGCTGGATTTCTGATGGGCCTGTGCAATGTAGGTAAAAGTCAGAAAATTCAGCCAACACTTAAGTGTTGCCTTACGTGGTAGCAAGTCTAAGCTCTTAGTGATCAGAGAGTCAGCATGGTTTTTAAATACTTTCTAAATGCTACAGATTTTCATGTTCTGCTTAGTTTAACTTTATATTCTTACAAGAGGAATGTAGGGAGTTCCTTTCTGACCTGTTCTTTCTGTTTAAAAAATACTTTTTTTTTCATTTTGCCTATTTTTTTTTGTCTGAGAATAACTTTTTAGGCTTAGCCATCTCACCTCCTTGCAAAAAAAGCTATGCCATCAGCATTACATTTGTATGATGTACTGATGCCTTGAAACAAGGATTTCCTTGTAGAAGCACATCGCATTTTTTCCTGTGTATCACTTCTGCTTACATAGTGTCCCACGCCACATTTGGAAGAAGGGGTCCTAGACTCTGATAAGACACTGTGTGCTTGCTTACTTGTATTGTCAAAATCAGTTTAATGACTGCTGAGGCAAATTGTACTACTTGAAAGCCTAGCTTAGTGCAGAACAATAATCCTCCTGTCTGTTATAAGCACCTTTTGATGAAATGAGGCCAGTCTGCCAACTGTAAACATTTATTCTGGGCACATTCTTACCACTGCAATGTTGATTTGGGACATATGGTTCTCTCCCTTGCTTCTTCAGCCTGCAAATCTGTGCCTCCATTAGGAGAATCACACTAATCTACAACATCATCTTCAAGTATCAGAAGAATAACTTTTGGAAATAATCTTTTCTCTTAGTGATTTGATACCTAAGTGCAGCAGTCTTTTGCATTCTAGTGCAATATTCCTTAGGGAGGTCCCATGTTTATCCTATTATAATTCTTCACATTCAGGCTCCAAACAGATAATTATTTCTGCTGTCACAGAAAATGTTGAACCAAAAAAATAATGAAAGCCAATCACTGAAGCACATTGTAACAAAATAAAGGGACAAAACCCAGTAGGTTCAGCTCTTAATCTTTCCTCTTCTTTACCTAATTTATCTGTTTATGATTTTTTTAAATTCTCAAGACAGGTAATTTTCACTCTTGTATCTTTATATTACCCATCTTTCTGAGATTCAATAACTTTTTTCTAGTCCAACTATATCTAGATATTTTTAGAGAATTTGATTACACATTTTCATCAGTTAAGAACTTAAATTCTCACTAGGTTTTTATGCAGTATTTTTATCTTTGCCAAAGTCTTAGTTTGACACCTAAATCATCATGCAGTTTACACTTACTCTTACCACTTTCCTGCTAAAATGGAATTTCTGATACGCATAATCTCAATTGGCAGGCTGAAATTCAGACTTGAAAGCAAGCCCTTATACAGTATATGCTCTCATTCTCTATCATTTCCTCATTTCCTCTCTTCCTGCCTTCCCCCCTTCGTTTTCTTTTTTTTTTTTTTTTTTTCTTAACTCATTTTGAAAGGGGCAATTTAACATTATTTTTACCAAAAGTAAGATAATTCATTTATACCTTTTGGAGGTTTTTTTTGCCTTTTCCAGGTGTGGTCAGAATACACATGCTGGTTATTTTTCAGTCTTTCTGTAACAAATTTCAGTCAATCATATTGAAAGTGCATGGCTTTTGTAAGAATTCTTAAGGGACAATCTGTTTCTTCTCAAAAATTCTTCAAAGGAGTCACAGACATCACTGATACTTCACATTCTTCTCTCAGAAATTAGAGTGTATTTTACTAGTTACAAGTGGCACCTTCTTTCATGGATGTTCCCTATTTCTGAGACAGGTAGAGTATCAGCTGCTTCTCATTTGTGCCTGCTCTGTTCGGGCAGCTTCTAGAATTAGATACTTGTTTCAACAGTTCTATTTCAGAGAGATTGCTACCATTTGCCTCATTGAACAGTAATTTACCTATAGTCAGGTTCAGTGTCCAAAAGCTTAAAAGGGGATGGGAACTACTCTCTTACCTTGCCAAAAATAGATCTGAAATATTTGTCTATATTGTTTCTAGGTCAGTTCTTTCTAAACTAGTAAAGAATGTTTATATAAAAATTTTCCAAGAAATATGGCTAGAGAATATAGGCAGGTTTAACACACACTTTGGCCATTTGGTATCTTGCTCGAAGTAGCGAAAGTGTATATAGGTTGAAAGTTTGTGCATACATTTGCATTGTGTTTCCAAATATCTCCCTTATTAACAAATATAGACAAAAAATTTTTGAGTCATATGTGATATGTATGCCACCTATTGCCTATTATCATACATACATGCTTACATGGTTCCCAGAAATCATATCTAAGTTTCCTGACACTTTCAAGTATAACATCTAGTTTAGCATTACACAGGTGTGCTTAGCTTCAGACACCTTTTATTTTTACAAAGAGTAAGTTCAGTGCATCCATTCTGCTGAGATATTTTAAGCATTTCCTGTGAACATTAGCTGAGTGTGGCTTTTGAGGGAGACAACAGAGTGAAAGGGCCTTGAGGACTCTGCCCTATCCCTGGTTTGAGAATCAGCAAGTAGATGTGAGGAAATGGAAACTCATCATTGTTTGCAGTCTTGAGTCCTTTAATATAATAGTCCAAAGCCTATTTTTCAGTTTGACCCTGGCTGGGTGCCAGGTGCCCACCAAAGCCACTCCATCACTCCCCTCCTCAACGGGTCAGGGGAGGGAAAACACAATGAAAGCTCATAAGTTGAGATGTGGACAGGGAGAGATCCCTCAGCGATTACTGATGTGGCAAAACAGACTCAACTTGAAAAATTAATTTAATGTATTACCAGTCCAAATCACAGTAGGATATGGAGGGGTAAAACATTTCTTAAAGACATCTTCTCCCCTTCCTTCCTTCCTACTCAGGCTTAACTTTTTAACCCCCGATTCTCTATCTCCTTCCTGCAAGCAGTGCAGG
Source organism: Regulus satrapa (assembly GCA_013396955.1). Classification (NCBI taxonomy): domain Eukaryota; kingdom Metazoa; phylum Chordata; class Aves; order Passeriformes; family Regulidae; genus Regulus; species Regulus satrapa. The sequence continues at coordinate 8,391 of VWZN01014255.1, forward strand.
TAGATGAGGAATATGGGTTACGGTCAGTTCATGACATTATTTCTGCCATAGCTTGCTCCTCAGAGAAAGGAGTCCTTCCCCTCTTCCGGTGGAGGGTCCCATCCATGGGAGACAGCTCTCCACAAACTGCTCCTGCATGGGTCTCTTTTTTCCCATGGGGTGCAGTTCTCCAGGAATAGGCTGCTCCAACCTATCAAGCTTATGTCCCCCACAGGGTCACAAGGAAAGTCCAAGGAAAACTTGCTCCAGTGGGGGCTCCTCTCTCCACAGGTCCTGCCAGGAGCTTCCTCCAGCACAAGCTTCCCATGGGATCCCAGGCTTCTCTCGAGCATCCACCCACTCTGGCATGGGTCTCCACCATGGGCTGCAGGTGGATGGATCTCTTCTGGCCTGTGGATGTCCATGGGCTGCAGAGGCACAGCTGCCTCACCATGGGCTGCATGGGGATCTCAGCTCGGTACCTGGAGCACCTCCTCCCTCTCCTGCTTCGCTGACCGCAGTGTCTGTGGAGCTATTCCTCATATATTCTCACTCCTCTCTGGTCACATCTGCACAATTACTCTTCTGGGTTTTGGGTTTTTTTTCCTTTATAGGTATGTTATCACACAGTGTTGCTACCATCACTGAGTGGCTTGACAGGTCCATCCTGGAGCCAGATGGCATTGGCTCTCTTGGACATGGTGGACACTTCTAGCAGCTTCTCGGAGAAGCTGCCCCTGTAGCCCCCCCCACCCAAAGCCTGGCCACACAAAACCAATGCACTTACTTAACTGAAAAGATCAAAGAAGATGAGGCTCCTCAACAATATGGATACAATATTGTTCATTTCTATAATCACTGAAGCCTAGCACAAATGAAATTACAATTACCTCTAAATGAAAGGCAGGTCTACTTCATTAGGTTGCACGGTATTTCTGCATGACTCTTATGTGTTTGGAGCAATATAGGAAACTATTAGAAGTATCAGTTTACATAGTTAAGGAGCAACTATGCAGAACATTGCTGCTTTCTTGTCATTATCTAAGTAGCAGAATGAAAATTGTTTATTTTGTTTAGGATTAAACCTATGCAGCTAATAAGAATATTTATTTTCAGGTAAATAGATCCTTTTTAACAGTTAGTGCACTTTGATTTCCTTTACTTGTGAGTCTCAGGATTCATTTAGGCATCTGAGTATTCATTATTAGAAGGTAGTATCTTAAGGACTATCTACTATAGGCCAATATGTTTGCAATAAGTTAAAAGAAATCAAAAAGCAGGGGATAGGAGTAAAAGAAACATGTTTCCAAGAAAAATTTTGATAGTAATGTTCCTTCTGAATTATTCTCAAATTGTTACCACAGGATAAGTTTATCACATGCTCTAATTATACCTGTAACAGTTATAGACTGTAACAGAGGAATTATTCTGAAAATGGTCAACATTGAGGACATTTGCATTACCTAAAAATGTATACACTAAGTAGTTTGGTGTTGAATTATAGTTGTTATTGACTGGTTTAGCCTATAATGGCAAAATATGAATGGCTTTTAATTTTATTTTAGTTATCTGTTTTTGAGACATGCTAAACAAAAGTAATTTTGGTTATGGAACCTTAACCTGTTAAACTGTTCTTTCCAAGAAATTTTCTGTAGCAAAACTTCACATTTGAAATGTCTGTGCTAGCTCCATTTTGATGAGCTGGTCCTACTAAATTCTTCTGGGTTTGAGCATCTTAGTTTACAAAAAATGACATATCAGCCTACTGAATTTCAACTTATTTTTTCTGGGATTCAGAAACTGCATGCTATCTTGGACTTAAATGCCCTAGGTCAAAATCAGGCAAAGCTGACCTTTTCACAGCTCTGAGCTTCCTTTCTGATGAAGTGTTACATTCATCTCTTAAGTGTGACTTTGAGACTTGCATGTTTGGAGCTGGTTTATACACATGCTTGACAACCAGGACAATTTCCAAAAACTAGATTATTGTTCATAGTTCTAGTTTGAAAAGCTAAGAATAGTTAATTTTGAAGAAGCATTCCTTTAAAGGTGTTTTTTTAAAATGGAGAAAGTGTATTATTACACTGCTTATCTGCTATTATTCATTTTCTAGGCATGCCTGTGAAAAATAACATAGCAGCTTTACGCCAGTCACCAGGGCAGAATGGCACGAGCTTCCATGGTTGCATCCGTAATCTATATATCAACAGTGAGCTCCAGGACTTCAGAAATGTGCCACTGCAAGTGGGAATTCTGCCAGGCTGTGAGCCTTGTCATAAGAAAGTTTGTGTGCATGGCACGTGCCATGCTACCAGCCAGTCAGGCTTCTCCTGTGAGTGCGAAGGAGGATGGACCGGACCACTCTGTGATCAACAAACTAACGACCCATGTCTTGGAAATAAGTATGTCCTTCCTCAAGAAAAAGCAATACTATAATTGTGCACATAAGTTTTCTGTCGTGTGTATTTTTTTCTCATAAAAGTTCACGCTTGAAAGAAGCAACATAACCTGGGCATGTAAAAGTGAAAACAGAATCCAGGTTATAGTTATATTCTTTCCATAAACCTAATGAGGGAAAAAACCTGAACCAAAAATCTCCCAGTTTAGGGGAGCAGATTCACACATCTCACTGAAGCTCTGCCTAAAGCCTGGGAGATGAGCTTACATACTTCTGTATGGGCTTCTCTTGTAATGAGTTTCACTGATGCAACTGTGGGTATGACCCTTGGCAGAAAAATAATTTTGAAGAAGTTGCAAATAGAAAAAACCTTCTATTTGCTTAGTTTCAGTTATATAGAATGAAGTAAAAAAAAAAATCAGTAATATTCTCTACTATGTTTATGAGAATTTATACAATGGACATATCCAATTTTATATTTTCAGAGTACCCCAGGTTTTAGCAGGTAAAAAGATTTCAGTGTTTTTGGTGAAATTCTGTTTAAGTCTGAGTGTTTTATTTCTATTTACTAATTTGAGTAGAAAATTTTAGTTTTGATATTTATATATGTCTATGGAGACATTCTTGTATATAAATGTGTGTAGATAGAAATATATATATATAAATTTGCGTATATTATAGTATTGATATCTATGCATATTCATCTTTCAAATTTACTGTAGAGACAGATTCAGTTTGGATTCATAGACTCCCAGCACAAGATCTGAAACTTCAGAAGTTCAAAGTTATTCTGTATTTATTGATCTTGGGCAACAGCTTTTTTTTTTCTTTTTTTTGGTAGAGCAAGTCTGCTTGGATCTTTTGGCTGCTGCTTTTTCAGTGCAGAACTTGCTTATGTAATTTTTTACTTTTAAGGACCAGTAGCATAAGTTTTCTAAGACATTCTAATAAGATGATTTTCAACTCCCTTATAAAATAATGTTTAAATCATCTCTTCACATAGTGTGTGGAGAGTCTGACCCTTTAAAGTTTTATACAGCAGTTAGCATGCTTTGCAACACGGTTTTCTTTATATTGGTTATAGACTCTTCCCAGAGCTAGAGCAGTCAGGTTTTGAAGGATATCATTATAGCATTTCATTTTTTATTTGTCTTGTTTTATGATGTCCTCTTGCACAGTAACTTTAAAGGAAGGCAGTCACAACAGGTTAAAAAATGCAAATGTGACTTTATACTTCAATACTTCAGGATTAATAAATAACTTCAAACTGTACCCACAAGTTCTACTATCAGAAAAGCCAGAGAATTTCTTTAAACTGTCCTTGAAATATTGGATTCTTTATTGGTTCTTATAACTTTAGCACCCAAACTGAGTGGGTTTTTTGCAGCAAATTACAAAGGCATCAGTATCAGATGTAGCCTGTATCAAAGAGAAGAAGTGAGCACAGCATTAATACTTTGTTTCCTCTTTAAGGTATTGGGTTTGTTTCACTGTATACAGTACTCTGAGTTTCTAAGAGAGAAAGCCAAACCTTTTTTTTTTTTTTTAATGGAGGAGGGCTTTGTTGTTCTTTACTTCCCAGGGATTTTAATTCTGTATCTTTTATCCATCTAATACAGTTTGACATTCCATTTTATCTGAGCAACAGAATTGTCATTGTGATCTCTGTTTCAAAAATGTAGGTGATCTTTTAGAGATCCCTGCACATCATGAAAAGGCTTAAGACACATTTACTTTACCTCCATCTAGGTGTTTGAATTCAAAATATAGTGACCAAAGTTTGTTCTCTGGTCATTAAAGGAATAAGCACATTTCAAAAGAATAAATAAGACCTCAAGTAATCTAATCATCCTCTAGATAAGCTCATTTCTTCCCATGATTGAGTGTTCCTGGAGCTTATGGCAATTATACATCCAACTTGAGTGCCTGACACAGGTACCTAAAATTAGATTAGGTGAAACTGTGCCTGAGAGTTTGCACTTAGCTTGATGTTCCTTTCAGTATAGTCTGAAGATGAAATTTAGTGCTTCAAAGAGCAGGTGGAAACAGAAGTATGAGAGTTGGCATTAGCTAAAATTCAGTCATCTTCTAAGTCAAAGCAAAAACTTTATCAAAGATCTTGACACAGATTGCTTTGATATCTAAGGCCTGCATAAAGTATGACAGGATGTCAGTGCCACCTGAGTAACTTTGTAGATCAGATGTCCTAAAAGTGGATGCATTATAAATGGTGCAAAGATCAAATGCTGAACATAATGAAAACTAAACAAAAGCTATCTGCCCTGCCTCTAAGCCTTCCATTTTGAATTGCCTTATAACAGTCTGGGAACAAATACAGACTAATAGAGAAGTTGGAGGTGCATAACCTATTAGTTTTATATTTGCAAGGTTTTAATCCCAAACTGGTTATGTTATCTTAAAAATTTCAAAATGAAATGTTGTTCTAAGTAGAATACGACAACATGCAATCCTGGATTAATTTTTGCTATCTTCAAATTGAAACAATTGAGTTTATTTTAGATCAAATGGGATTTTTAGATTTTTTATCTCAATTTTTTTCATTTATTTAGGTGACTGTCATAACATACTAAGGAGGTTGTGGGGTTATTCAAGAGTTGTACACTATAGAGGGGAAAAGAATTAGAGAGCATAAACATCAGGAAGGGTGACTTGTATGTCAGAATTGCAGTCCTCCCCACAGAGGAATTTTCACTGTGATTTCCATAGGAAACTGTATGTAGATAGAAAACTTTTCTATGGAAAAAACAGTTCAAGAGAATAACATTATTCTTGGAAGTTACTGACCCTGTGCTGCCAAATGAGGAAAGGGAAGTAATTTTATTCCAACTCATTGGTGGTGGTTTCAGAAGATGAAATCCCCTAATGTCTAGCTTACAGCTGGAAAGAGGTAATTAAGCATCTTCCTTTTGGGAAACACCACCTCTCTCTCAAAGAGAAGTAAGACCAGCTGTGTGTTCCCATATTACTGTACATTAAAACTTAGCAGATGTAGATTAACTCACAATCGTTTTTTGTCATAGCAACAAGATTTAAGCCTGCCACAAATGTTTATCAAATTTCAACTGGGAAATTAGCTGCTTTAATAATTTTGGGTGAGATATGATAATGCGCAGCCTTATCTACTGTGAGGCTTGGTGTGAGTTATGGGTGAGTGCTGTTGCCTTGCAGTGAAGCACAGACCTGCCTCGATGTTAGAAGACCCTGCTACTTGCAGTTCGCAATACAGACTAATGTATTGGAAGGGAAAGCACATGTTCAGCTTGAAACTGGCATGGCTTGAGTCAGAATAGTTTCTCTTAGGAAGTGCCTGACCTGTCTTTGTGCTGGGAGCCCCATATTTCATGAGTGACAATATGGAGTTTCTTTTAAATGATACACGAACCAGAATTTCAGGTAAGTTTCTTTTTTCTTTGGCTTGATTTTGCTCTGTTCTTCTCAAAAGCATGCTGAAAATTTAGGTAGACAGGAAATATTGTTTTTAATAAATGTGGCCTGTACAATTTTTCCATAACACATCTACAGTGGCTATTTTCTGGTGAGAGGGAGTTCTGTACTGCAGCTTGTTTTGTGTAAACCTGCATACCAATTATAAACCACTTCACTGCATCTCACTGAAAAAGTCCATTAGAAACAAAAGCAATTTCTTCTGAGTACAGTCCAAAGTATTTGTAGTTAATGTTGCTTAGCCTGAACTTTGATGAATAATTTATTTTTATTCTCTTGGGCTTGTTTCCCCTGTAGATGTGTGCATGGTACCTGCTTGCCGATCAATGCATTTTCATACAGTTGTAAATGCCTGCAGGGACATGGGGGAGTCCTCTGTGATGAAGAGGAAATGCTGTTTAACCCCTGCCAATCCATCAGGTGTAAACATGGCAAATGTAGGCTTTCAGGACTTGGGAAACCATATTGCGAATGCGGCAGTGGATACACGGGGGACAGTTGTGATAAAGGTAAAAAAAAAATTCATTATTGTTGTAGTCTTAGAAAATAGGTCTTTTTTAGTAAAACATGAACAGCCAAGCACATGAACAGCCAAAAACATGACCAATTTTTTTTTTTTCACAACACACACATTTGTTGCTTTTTTTTTTTTTTAACCATAAGAATTTATCTTGATGAGAGAAAAATCAAGCCTGTCCCATGAATTCGTTTACATTTTGAGGATTTTTTCATCAAATGTTTTGCTGTGAAAACATTTCTTTTTTTTTTTTCCTTTATTCAGAAACACATTTTTACTATATTTAACTATTACCTTTTACCTGCTGTATCTTTCTGTATTTATTGTTTCTCTACCTTCTGCAACTGAGAAGCCAAATCCAATGATTCTGCTCCTAGTTTTATCACAAACTCTACTTTTGACCTCTCAGCTTCAACTGATTTATCACAGCGAATTATGCAGGTGAGATGGATGAAAACAGGATGACTTTTTCCCCTACCTTTTTCTTTTTCCTTTGTCTTTCAAAGCTCTCCCTCTCCCTCTTTTTCCCTTACCCCAGATGGCATTTATTTTGTATTAAACATAGATGTGAACAGAAGAATATGGTTGTAGAACTTTTAACAGATGTCTCATTTTTAGCTGCCTTTATACCTCAGTAATTTATGAAGTTAGCGGAATGTAACTTATATTAAATAAGAGTTTGAATAATATTAAACTCCAGGTCTAATAAATTAAATTGCATGCTCTCTGAAACATTTCCCTATGGTAAACAGAACCAGCTGCAAGCAATGTAGCAACAGAAGATGTGTATTTTTATAAAAGAGGAAAAGATTTAAGCTTCCAATTTTCTTGTCATTGTAATAGCTTCGTATTTATGGTTTACATATACATAATATAAGCTTTACCGAAAATAGGATGTATAGGGAATGAAACCCAGCATTATTGAAATTGCATTTGGTAGAACCACTAGTTTCCAGTACACAGCCTCAGCCACACTTTTAAAATATCAATCCCAACTGCAAATAGCAACAAAGCATCTTCCTGTGTTACGCATTCATTGAAACGTGTCTCAAAACTGTACCTCTTATATTAAATGTTGTTTCCTACAGAAATCTCTTGTCGAGGGGAACGAGTCCGAGATTACTACCAAAAGCAGCAAGGGTATGCTGCATGCCAGACGACCAAGAAGGTATCGAGACTAGAATGTAGAGGCGGGTGCTCGGCCGGGCAGTGCTGCGGGCCGCTCCGGAGCAAGAGGCGGAAATACTCCTTCGAATGCACTGACGGGTCATCGTTTGTGGACGAGGTTGAAAAAGTGGTGAAGTGTGGCTGTACAAATTGTCCCTCTTAAGTGTCCCTGTCACACTTGTCTTTTGAAAATGTTGTATACTTATTGACCGTGTCGGACTAATTAATGCTTCATAGTGGAAATATTTGAAATATATTGTAAAATACAGAACAGACTTATTTTTATTATGAGAATAAAGACTTTTTCTTCATTGAAAAAAAAAAAGATTCAAGTGCTTGAACTGAGACTTCTCATACCCAAGAGGAGGTTTGAAAAAAAAAAAAAAAAAAAAAAAAAAAAGACCTGGTCACATTGCAGCAGAGATGGGAAACTTTAACTGCTTTTAACATGGATTCTTCTTTATAACATGCTGAAGATACACTGACACTATACACATGTGACTTTCAACTTAACAGCTCAGAGATGAAATACTGACCAGAACATGAGGCTTGTTTCTCACTTTCGTATCAGTCTATTTTATTGTCTTGACAAACCATACCATTCACTTACCTATGGATGAGGAAGCTTTATGAGCAAAAAGAATCAGATTATACAGGAATAACAGTTGTTTGAAACACATTTTGTCTTTTGGAATTATTAAGCATCTTGAGAAGATGGGGTCTCATTTAATGAATGGGAAATGGGAGATACAAGAATATACTATAATCCTGAAATCTCCTGATGATGTGTGCTTTTATGTCAGCATGTTAGCAAAAGAAGCATAAAAAAGTGTTTATCTTCCCTTTTACAGTATTAATTTTTTGTAATATAAATGTTCTGGGGATGATAAAATAGATTATTGATGGATAAATTAGTAATAATATGGATTTCTGTTTCTATGAGTTTTAAACAACTCTATACAGTATTGGGTTTCATTGAGAAATATTTATTGTATCAAAGTACATTGTACTTAACCCTTTTAGGCCATCCCTTTTACTGTTTTTCAATGCTTTAATATATATTAATTTATATTTGTCCCAGTATTTTTGTAATTTTTTTTAAAGGACTTAAAAATCAGGATTTTTTTGCAATAGAACTAACGTAGCATGTCGTCTTGGGGTAAATGTTTTCAGTCTGTTTTTTCCTTTCCATTCCCTATTACTTTTCCTTAGAATCTGACCACTTGGTGTCACTGAATAGAAAGTGGTGACAAATTGCAGTTCCACATATAGCAGATATTCAGGACACCTTCCAAGAACCTGTAATATATTACAGAAAATGTCTTTACGCTAGATGGCAATTGTAGAGAAGTTAATTTTCCCTATATACAGTACTTACAAAAAATAAGATGGCGTGTAGAAAATTACATTAGAAGATAGATCTTTATAAATTAATATTCCCATGGAGCCCTTTACCTTTTTTTATTAAAAAAAAAAAAAAAGAGAAAAAGGCTGTGCTATCAAAAACTGTGATTTTCCCCAAATAATAAAACTACTTTACTGCCCTAATGTTCCCCATGTTAACATGTTGCTGCTAAATTATAATGTAGAAATGGTAATCAATAGTGGGTTGTGTTCTTTTTTCAGTAAAACCCAGGGTACCCTGTAAAAATGCAGATGTTTTTTCAATTTTATTTTATTATTTTTTTTACAAAAAAGTTAGATGTACATGTGTAATGCAGTGTGCTTTGTCATATTTGGACTGATATCAGTAATGCTACTGATGTTTGTAAATTAAACAGATATTTACTTCATTAACAGCTTTTATTTGTATTCTTCTGAGAAGTTTAAATTGTCTAGCAGATTTTAATTAAACATCTGTTGCAAAGAACATTTGGGAAAAACAAATAAAACACAACCCTAAATCTAGTGTATTCCTTGCTGAAAATCTGGAGAAGGCATTGACTTGGGATTATTACACTTGCAGGCAGCGGCATCTGAAAATGTCTGTGCATTATGAACTCAGATGAACTTATACCAAAACTAAGAAAAATACTTATAATAAAGTACACTGCAGGAAAAGACAAATTGAGGCTATCCTAATACTTTAGTGGTTATAAAAACACAACTTGACAATTATTCTAGCAAGTAATTTGATTCTTTAGAGGGATTCAGTTTCACTAATCTTTGACTAAGCATTTTAAATTTAAGCAATTGGTTGGAATGATACTTAACCAGGTTTACCTTCTCTCATATATTTTTTTGCAAATAATTATGTGTTTATTTTACTGAGTCTGCTTTAGAATTTGTCTAAATATCCAGTGAAACAGCTTTTGATATGACAAATTCTTGGCAGTTTCTGTGACTGCTAAAAATCTGCTGTAAATAAAGGTAACTTTGAGAAGAAAGAAGACATTTTTGCCTAACAACTATTAAACAGTATTCTTGAATATGGAAAGATCTCTTGGAGCTCAAAGTCCCTGTATCTAGAGCTGGATTGTTTTCTGTCCTCATATTGACAGAGAAAGATGAACTTTGCAATGTTATTCAACCAATACTAGTGGCTACCCTGTTACCTTGAGGGTGATCATCAAGAGAGACCTTTTGTGGTCTCCAAGCAGAACCAAAAAACCCTATTAGAATTAAAAGAGAAAGAGAGAAAGAAAGAGAGAAAGAGGGAGAAAGAGAGAGAGAGAAAGAGTTAAAGAGAGAAAGAGTTAAAGAGAGAAAGAAAGAAAGAGAGAGGGAGAAAGAGTTAAAGAAAGAGAGAAAGAGTTAAAGAGAGAGAGANAAAGAAAGAAAGAAAGAAAGAAAGAAAGAAAGAAAGAAAGAAAGAAAGAAAGAAAGAAAGAAAGAAAGAAAGAAAGAAAGAAAGAAAGAAAGAAAGAAAGAAAGAAAGAACCCAGCTTTCTCACATGCCTCTCTGAAGAAAAACAAGGCACCTAGATCAAGTGGTGATTCAGCTCACCTTTCCCCCCTTTATCACCTCCTCAAGCATCACGAAGTGCCACTGTGCCTGGCAAGAGATAACTTCCTCAGTGGGATGGGTCACCCTAACACCTTTCTAATACCTAAATTAAGTTTCTTGTAATAGGCTGCCTTGTACCTGTGTTTCCCAAATGGAAAATGGGAATTTGAGGGAACTGTCACTTTAGGTATCACTTAGTGCAGTGGAGAATTTAGTTCACTGCAGAACACTCCAGACATGGGTTTTCATTCAAAAACATAAGTCATGCAGCTTTTAACGCAGAGCTTAGGGATTAGGTTTTTCTCCTTGTGTCTGCTACCTCCTCTAGGAATCACTCTTACACACTCTGCTTTTAATTTATTGAATAAAATCAATAAAATGCATTGTATCTGAGGAATACAACTCAGTATAGCAGCTAAATTCTCACTTCATTTTAGCACTGCATACAATTAGAATTCTTCTTTCATTAGACACTAAGAAAAATAAAACTTGGAGGTTCCCTCATTGCCAGTCTTCTTAAAAGCTGTAAAAGATAGGAAATACATGAATACTGCTTAGTTTGTACTGGTTCATGCACAGCTCTTACTGTCAGCTCACAGACAGAATTGTGAAAGAGCATGACAAAAGACTATTCTTGAATAAAGCTTAAAAAAAGACATTGTTCCTTTGTTAACACTAAAAGTCAATTCAGAACAGTAGCTATCACTCATGGAACTAGATTCTACAGTCTGTGTTAACTTTTTTGGGGCAAGTGGATATTTGAGGGATAAAACCAGTTCTGAGCAAACTAATGGTAGGCTATGAATGAGCTTTGAGAGACACAGTTCATTTTATAAGATCTATTGTGGTAACAATTATATTTTCAGGATACTTTTTTT
>VWZN01014255.1:20901-33659 GCA_013396955.1 Regulus satrapa
AAAAAAAAAAGGGATAAATAGGGATAAATCTTGCTCTCAGTTTAATAAAACACAGATGGGAAAAGCAAGCTAAACAGAGAGTTAATGGCTCTATTCACTAGTCTCCTGGGCTCCATGTGATTAAATCAGAGTTGGAGGGTATGTTCCTGCTGCTGCTGTTCTGGCCAGTGTCCGTAGGGGTGATGGCCAGCAAAGAAGTAGTCTGTCAGAGCTGCATGTCATTTGTCAAGCTGAGAAAGAACAGTCATCTCACTGAACAGCAGGACCTCTGGCTATCCACAGTCCCAGCAAATATGCTCCAGCTCTATAGCATGACACCCATGCTGCAGGAATTATGCTCAGCCATGGGAACAGGCTTTAAAACTGCCTCCCAGAACCACAACTTTATTTCAGAATGCTGATCTTAGTGGTGTTTTCTGGTCTTTACAACTCCATCCTTTTATTTCATTCCAGATTAGAGGTAAACTCCTCTAGTTCTAACATTTAGCCTCAGTGCTCTCAATCAGTGCCCCATACTACATACAGGAAATTGAGACTTGGGGGTTTTTGTTCCTATTTTAAGTATTCACTGACATTTGTTGAGGGATCAGAAGACCTGCCTTAACGAAATAGGTTATATATCCAGATCAGAAATAAAAAAATTTAATAGTCTTTATAATGCAGAGAATGTTAAACTAGCTCCACTGAAACAGTCTGATAGCCACAGAGTGATATAAACTTACTTATTTTATGGATTTGTAGACTTACACCAGGAGAATTGTTATCTGTTTTTGTCTGTCTACTACTTTTACTTTTTTTAAAATTCCTTTTAGGATGCTTTCCATGTCACAGGAAATGAGTAAAGACAGGATTCATGTGCCTTGGTTTGTTATTCTGATACTAAAGTTCCTTAAAATTAGCCTTTCTTCAGGACATTTTTCTTTTTTTTTCCATAGTTTTTAACATTCTAGGCTTCAATCTGAAGCCTATGAAACATTGTTTCTATGAAACTTCATCAACTTTGTTTGATTTCAAGAACGGATTTGATGCTTCCAGAGAAAGGAAAAGGATACCTTTTATTTTCCTGCAGCTGTGACTAAAATTTCTCGCAAAACATCTTTAGAAGTATGTTTTCTTTCAAAGTCCTCTGAGACTAGGTTTACTTGAGCTGGTTGTACTGCAAATTTGTTGTATTTTGGGTTTTTGTTGTTGTTCTTTCGTTTTGGGTTTATTTCTTGTGGGGTTTTTTTGGTGGTTTTTTTTTTGTTGGTTTTTGGTTTGGGTTGGTTTTTTTTTTTTTTTTTTTTGGGTTTTTTTGCCAATTAGTTTTATTTATTTAATCACATTTACGTGTTTCTGCTATGGTAACAGCAGTAAGAGGAGTGCCTTTTGATCTGTGCTTTAGATGTTTCTTGATGTTTTGAAATAGCAAGTTTAATGAGTCAGGTTTGCCTTGCCTTCTCTTCTCTTCTCTTCTCTTCTCTTCTCTTCTCTTCTCTTCTCTTCTCTTCTCTTCTCTTCTCTTTTCTTCTTTTCTCTTCTCTTCTCTTCTCTTCTCTTCTCTTCTCTTCTCTTCTCTTCTCTTCCTCTCCATTTTTTGTTTTCTTTTGTTTTTCACTGGATCTCCTTCTCTAAGAGTTTACCCTCTTTTTTTATAGTTTTATGCTTATTTTGTAGAGGAAAGGTAAGAACATGAGACAATGTCAACAGTCAATAAAACTGACCACAGAAGATACATATATCTACACAGAATATCCACAGCAAGATCACGTGGCACAGAACATACTCCTCTGCAGAAAAAGATTCATTATTGCTCTAAATTTAAAAAAATAATATAAAAAAAATTTTAAAAGGCAAACACAAAACCATAATGAGAAACTTTTAAAAGCAGCTTAAATGTGATAAGCAAAAGGTTTAAGTCCCAAGTGATCAAAACAGTGCTCATAATTTAATATCACAAAGCACAGACCAGCTGATGGCAGTCACGCTTTCCCTCCTGCTCCAGGCACTCCAGACACTGCTTGCTTCCCCTCTCCCACCCACCTGACTGCAGGCCTGACTGTGCCTGCCATTCCCACAGCCTTCCCAGAGGTCACTTCTTCCTTCCCATTTGCAGAAAGTCACAGCAATCACCTTCCTGCATGTGCCTTCCCTAAGATGACTTGAGGTGTCTTAGTCAGTGTAAAATGCCATGCTGGTGATGGAAAGAACACTCTCCATCTAATTGAGCATTTAAAAATTAAGTATTATTCCTTAAAGTGTTATGGCAAAGTGCTAGTACAAATCAGTGGGAACTGTGGCTGTCAAAACATTTAAGTAATAAAACTCCCAGTCTATGCATGGAGAATGATGCCTGTTCATTTTCAAAGCAAATGTAACCAGGTTAATTCAAAGAAAGGGCAAAGAGACCTAGAATTCACTGAAAATCTGCTCATCAATCACATGTGAACACTGCAAACAGCAAATATGCCCCAGTTTGTCTGGTTTGTTTGGATTTTTTACTGAGAGCAAAGAATAAGCATTCAAATAGGTAAGGCATGCATGCCTGAGAATTAATGCTAAAAAGGAGCCAGCTCTGGCTATATCAAATTTTTGGCAGTGAATTCACAAGGGATTTAAGTGCTGCAATTGCTTGTGGGTAACAAATGCAAACATGTATTTTCAAACTTTTGTAAAAAGGATACTTACAGCCCAGAAAATTCTGACCAGCTACACAAGTCCTCCTACTCCATGCAGACATGAAAGGACTGTTTGGGAATTAGTTTCTTTAGCAGAAGTGATCACAGTTCATTTGAATTTCATATGGTAATTAACAGGCTTGTAAAATGCAGGAAAACAACCGTATTAGATGAGACAGAAGAAAATATTAAAGATTTAAGACATTTAGAGCCAGATTCACTGTAGATTCAAGGCACTTCATGCTGTTTCAGTGATGCAAAGCAGCTGTAAACCCAATCTAGCTGGCCTGGAGCCACTGCAACCCCTATCTGCTAAAAGAAAAGGAGTTTTCAGTGCACCAAACCTGGGTATGGAATTGTGGTTTTTCCTGCAGCCTATTGGCTAAAGGACTGATCACTTGTGTTACTTTGGGGAAACCTTTGTGACCCTCTTGCTCAGCTCTGCCCTGCTGCCCCATTTAACTGATGCTGAGGATCTGTGGGAAAGGAGCTTCCTCTTCAATGCTCCACTCCAAGCTCCAGGGGAAGGAAGAGAATTGGCAATGCCTCTTCAGCAACAGCGCACAAAAATGAAAGACAGGAGGTCTGTAACAAAAAAAATTAAAATTGTATACTATTGTAGTAAAACTGTTTCTAGTGAAGTCATTTCTTGAAGTAATTTCTTTAATACTCTCTCTGAAAGACTCACTTAATTGTGGCTCCATAAGAAAGCATTATGGAAAACAGATTCTTGTAAAATCTTTAGTGTGTGTGTGTATATACACAGATATATAAGGATAGAAAATGCTCTTTTTGTTTTTGTTTTTTGTTTGTTTGTGTTCTTCAGGATAGGAAGCTATTCAGGCCTTTTGGTTCTGAGCAGCAGGTATGATTAAGAATTCAAAGTAGGTTTGACAAGCAAGGAGGTTTGGCCTAATCTATCTTGACTTTGCACTTTATACATTTAAATGCAGCATATCCATGTGGAGCACCCTGAAGTTCACTGGGGTACAGCATATCTAATTTAGTTGTATGCATGCGCTGAAATAGCTGTGTGCTCATGGAGCACACTTTTTTTCCCAGTTTTTAGCCAAATTAGAGGATCAAAGCCATGTAAAACCTTTTGTAATGAAACTTGAAGCCACATGTAATGAAACCAGATAGTTTTTCCTTTCTGATGTAAAGTCTTTCCTGTTTTCAGGCATTACTATAAACCTACAACTTTGTCCAGTCTGTAACTTGGTCCAGCTTGGATTAGCTTTGCAAACAGTTTGATGAATCTGGGATGATTTATAGCTGGAGGTAGAAACAAAACAAACAAAGAACCTAAAGTCTGGCCTGCTTTACACTCAAAATCAAGTGTAACCTCCTACTGACTCCTTTTGGATTTTTGTGTCTTTTCAAATCCCAGAAGGAAAGCACCCCACAATATCCTGGATCCAGCATGAAAAAGATACTTCACTGGTAAATGTAAAAGTAAGCTTTAAATATATCCTTTCCTTTTCTGGTAAATTCCCATTTAGACTTAAATGAGAGATTTATAAATAAGGAGATTTAGGAAAATATTTCCTCCTTAGTACCAAGAACTGAATGTACTCATCTTTTTTCAGAAGAAAACAAGTACATCTATCAAAGAGCACTTTATCCGTGCTATCCACAGACTTGTTCGTTTACTTTTAATTCTGCTTAAAAGGAAGAAGACAAATATCAGCAGGGATCTGTTTAGCTAAAGAAAGTGTGATATTCAGAAAAATCAATAGGGATTTGCAAAGAGAGTGTGGCTTAAACTTAGCAGTGGAAAGTATGTGAGTTATAGAAGCTCTAAGGGTTCCTATTTCCTATCTGAAGTCTAAATTCAAGATACGACTTCAGGGAATAGGTTGATATCTGTGAAGAATAACCTACACCTTTATTTCATAACATGGATTCTTTCAAAAATGTTTCTCTACTGGGCTGTATTTTTGTTCAGAAATTGTGCTGGATCTTGGTATTTCTACCTGGTACCCCTGCACCTGCACCAGGTGACACTCTTATCTGGGCCAGGCCATCTTTGCTTTTGGCATCAGCAAGTAGAAGGGGAGCAAACCAATCTCACAAGAAACAGCTGTGCAAAATATGCCTTCAGCAAACTCTGAATGAGCAGATGCTTTGCTCCTCTGGACTGGTGTGGGTATCACTCTGTCCCACTTAAGGGAGAAGCTCAAATGAAAAGGTGATTGAAGTTGTTTGTGTATCCTAGTATTTGGCCAGAAGGAATTGTATACTTATTTTGATGCACCTTTTTTCCCGTCTAACTAGAAAATAGAAGTATAAATAGTCACAAATCTTCAGAATCATAATACTGAAGGTATCTCTGATTCTTGATTTAAAAAGCATTTTATGAATACAAATAAGATCAGAGAAGTGTGGCCTTACACAAGCCTAAACCCACAATTCTTTTTGTTGTCAACATTTTATTTCTGCACTAAGAGGATTTCAATCTGTATCACATTACAATAGATTCAGCATTCAATTTTTTTAAAGGTATCCTAAGCAAGAGATCAGTGCTTATGTTACAAAGGGTCATGTTTCCTATTATTATCAATAGTGGTGCCTTTCAAAGGACAGATGGACAGCTGAGGCTCAGCAAGATTGCCATGAAATCTGTCTATACCTTTTGTAAGGGCAATCATACACAAACCCATTTAACCAACCTTTAAAATACACATGGATCTTTTAATTCATTCTAGATCAAAATTCTGGTTTTCATCCATTTGAGGCAAAAAAAAATGTATATAATGGATTCAGAAAAATTCCACATAATTATCCTGGTTGGATGTGAAATTTCTTTCAATCTTTGATCTATAATGTAGTAATGTGTCAGCTCAGCCAGAGTAGTTTTATGTGCAGGAAATAAGACAAGCTGAGTAGCTTCATGGTTAATTGATTAAAAGGTTCTAAAGAAGGTGCAAGATCAAAGAACAACTTAATGGTTTTATGTTACTCTAGAGAACTGTTGGTCCACTTGTTTGACAAGACTGACCTTGGGCAATGAAATAACAGGCAGTTTTAAAAAATTGCAAAACTAAACCACAGATCATATTTATTTAGTTCAGCATCCTTATTTCTGTTAGCAAGTATTAGGTGGCACACCGCAGTGCTCTTAAGACAGCTTCATTTTGTTAGCCTTTTATGCTATGTGGTCTAACTATTAAGTACACAACACAAACAAAAACAAAAACAAAAACAAAACAAAACAAAAACAAACCACAAAATAAAATGAACAAACAAACAGAAAAAACTCTCAGTCAGAATCATGGAATGCCATGCCATTGATTAAAAAAAAAATCTATGAAAACAAAATAATGTCGAACTATAGCTGAAGGACAATTCCTTGTACAGTCCTTTGTCTGTGGAATCACTGAGTTCCCTCTCTGTCTTCACTGGCACTGGGAACTGGGGACACCTTGTAGCTTAAAAGATTGGCTCAACTTGAGAAGTACATTAAAAGGGAAGTGAAGCAGGCCAGCAGGAGTGAATGGGAATGGGAGCTCCTCTGAAATAATATAATTGTTTAAAATAAACGAGGTTAAAAATATATAATAATGCATTGACCCTTACAGAAGAATTTAAGAGGGACATTCTCTAAATGACACTTTAAACCACTATACTTTCTGCTTAGGCTGCCATCACTAGGCCATTCAAAACTCTCCTGAGCACAGTTTGGTTTATATGTCCTGAATATGAGCACTCTACTACATTAAGGTAAAAGAGAAATACTGAGAATATGAGGGAAATAATGGCAAGAACTGCACACAGTAAGATTTCCACAAGCTGCACCATAACCAGAATCCAAATTTTTCTGAGTTTTGACACAATGTGATATTTTCTAACCACAACCAGATAATATTTTGCTTTATTTGAACAATTAGGACAATCATTTAAGACACCAACACCAATAAGACTGGAGTTAGACTCAATCTGGCACTCTATTTTATTTCAGTCTGCAGTGCTTGGACTTGTGGAAAATAGTAGTGCTTGCAAGGCAGATTCAGCCTCCCCTTCATGCAGAGATGGCTTCATAAGTCAAAGGCACAGTTACACTTAAAAAAAAAAAAAAATCACATTTTTCTCTTCTGTATAAACCTTGCTCTCTCCAAAACCAAGATAGTCTAACACATTTTTCCATTCATTTTTAAATGTTTTTGTAGATAATCTTGTCCCTCCCCAGCAAATTCTCATCTCATTACTGTGAAGCAAGGCCCTGTCCTCAGGCAGCCACTGCCACTGTTTCCACCTTAGCAAAAAGAGAGAACTCATTCTCCAGATATTTATCTTTCCTTCAATATCATCAGGAGACCTTGGCCATGTGGCTAGAAGTATTGCAATCTGCCCACCACTCAGAGCAAAATTGTGAAGGCATCATTGAATATGAAAATAACTTCCCTTGAAGGAAAACTATTCTGTTAAGAGACACCAAGGAAAGGACTTGGATAGTCTGAACTATTGGAAAGAGAGAGAGTCACAGGAAATGTCACGAGACACAGCATCTTGGGGAGACTCCTCTCGTCTGTGTCTTATAAATTAATTAACACATCTGACCAGTGTGTTAATGACACCGTTCTATGCCCTACCATGAATGTCTTCTATTTACAGAACATCACTTTCTGGTCAAGGATGTAGAAGTTCCATGTTGTTCTATTTACTTAAAATAAACAAACAAACCCCTACTACTGCTCCTGCTGGCCTGCTTCACTCAACAAAGAATATCCCACTTGAGCTGCCCAGCTGACAGCTCTGCTAAGTGCCTGATAAGCTGCCTGTCCTGGGTCACCACTGAATGGGAACTTCAGAGCTGTGTAATGGGATTAGCTTTCCCACACCATTCCCAGAGAGCCCACCGTTTAAAGAGGAATAGTTTTATTCATGGCAACAAGTCAAACACAAACACTTGACAAGACAAAACAAACAAACAAACAAACAAACAAACAAAAAACCAAACAAACAAACAAATGGAGTTTGGGCAGAATCTGGGACTTGCCCTATTTGAAATTTCTTTTTAAGCTGATGAAGAAGTTGACTGATCTGGAATGGGCCATTACATTTATAATAGACATAAAGACTAACTCATTAAAGACTTCTTTTTTGTTTTGATAAAAGTTCTTTCATTACCTCAAAGCCCTTTCCTTCACAAAGATGCTAAAAAACTCAATCCCAACCCAGAAATACATCTTTTGGATGAGAGGGAAAATACTCACTGCTAAAATTTCTGTTGAGGAGTCCTGAATTATTCATTTTGTAGTTTTGCAAGTACATTTTCAGGGAATTTTTGTGATTTAAGGACATCATAATTTTCAGTGTGCAAATTCCCTTTATTGGAGTATAAATGGTGCCTTGAGGGAACATAACAGCATTGAATTGGGCCTGGCAGAATCAGTTTTATTGTATTCTACTGTGCAAAAACAATTCCTTCAGTAAAATTGTCACATGACATTTTTCAGCCTGCTCAAGTTCAGTCTTGTTATTGTAAATTACTTTGTAGTTGAGAGGTATATCCAAACATCTGTACTTAATACTGTATTGAACCTTTTCTTTTATAATCTAAAACTCTTCTCTTTTTGTTTTGCTCCAGCCACTTTTGTGGCTCATATTTCCGGTGTAAGCATTTTTCACAGTTCTTTTCTAAATCTCGTTTTCATTTTCCGAATGATTAACAGTACTCCAAAGAGACCCATTGAAAATGTCACTTCCTGATTTGTTTTTCTAAATCTTCTATGGACCCGATGTGTTTCCAATGTCTTGTTACTAACAGATTGTCACTGAGGATTTGATTGTCAGCTCTACTTTTTTGGTGCTTCTATTTTTCACTGTGAACCTGTTGCCACATTTATAGTTAAAATGCCTGTACATGTGGATTTGGACCTTACACCTCTTCAGCATGGTGAACCTCTCACAGTTTTGTTAGTGATTATGGTATCTTCCCCTTTTTTTTCATGCACCAAGCACCTGGGGAAATAGGGCATCATGTGGAGTCTTACAATCTTCACAAACTGAGAGGCCAGGTGAACATTGCTGGAGCAGAGGTACTACTGTAGGGATTAGCAAAAAAGGTTATGTTGTGAAGACCTACCAGCTCAGCTGGAATTAATTTGGGAAAGCCTCATACAATATAGTCTGATTTTTAAGTCTGAAATCTTTAAGGATCTTGCAAAAATAAAAATTTTCTCTTATTAAAATAACCACTGAACTTTCACAGTGCACAGAGAATTTCTTGTGCATACAGCCCGCACACCAGGAACTGAAGAAATGTAGTGCTGAGCTGCAGTTAATAAGCCCAGTCAGACCTTGATAAGAGCTAATGAACTCCTATAGCTTCTTGCTGTGTGGCACCATGCAGCTTTCTTGCCATCCTTTTTTTAATCATTTCAGGTCCAGGGGTGCAGTGTTGGGTAGCTGCTGGCATGAGTCCATCGGCCTTATTAACACCAGAGCTCCTGCTCAGGGCAGTGCAGCCACACAGTGCCTCTGGACCCATGTTGGCTCCAGAAGCACTGACATTTGTAGTTGCTCTATACCAAATTTCACAGGCTCCCAAGCACAGCTGATGCTCAAAACCCATCTCCCAGGGTTTGCTCTACTAAGTGGTCAGGAAGCAGCTGTAAGAGACTTAAAGGTCATAATTGCCTCAGTGTTAAGAGCACTAAAGGACTTTGCCCACTATGACAGACTATAAAGGAGCAACTGCTCATCCATGGCTACCAAACACACCCCATTCTGAATACATCTCAGTGAATTCCTGGATTTTTGGGCATTGAGCTACCTGACTGGAACCTGAGATGAGATAAAGGTGGTACTATTGTCCAATTAGCTCCAATTAGGAAGAGGTAAATGAGCCAGGGGAGCACTGATAATGAACACAAAGAATCCACAAAGAAAGCCAACTCAGAAACTGTGCTGAAATCAGCTCTGACTGAGTCCAGCAGGGAAAGGACACGGCCCACGTACTGAAAAGAAGAGGAAGACCAAATATGGGACTAATTAGCCTTGGAAACAAGGGAATCATTTAACCAATAGAATAAGAGAACTGTGTACCCCATGAGAATTGATTCCTTTGTTTACTAAAATGTATAAATGGGGAAAAGGTTTGAGTGACCTCATCATCCCCACCCGTAACAAGAACAGAGGAAGATCACTGGGGCCCTGCCTGGATGTATGTGTGGTGATATCTTTCTACTTAATCCCTCTACCTATTTTATTTCTTTCTATCTCTCCACTTCATGTTTACTGTTAACTAAAATCCATACTATTGACTTCAACCTATGGTATAGTTTTCACCTTAATTTGGGTAGGAGCATCTCTCTAACAACCATAATAATTAGATCTTAATATCAACAGTCCAGAAAATTTTATTTGTAGCTGTAAAACTGAAGGAAATATTAATATAAGCAGATTTTTAAAAGCACACCCATCAAAACTAGAATTTGTAGGTATATTTGGGTCTAATTGTCAGATTCAGATAAAGAGATTTTTTTCTTAGCAATAAAATATCTGGTACTTGCTTGTCAAGACAGTGAA
The DNA here is from genome assembly GCA_013396955.1 of Regulus satrapa. Taxonomy (NCBI): domain Eukaryota; kingdom Metazoa; phylum Chordata; class Aves; order Passeriformes; family Regulidae; genus Regulus; species Regulus satrapa. Next base: position 31,092 of record VWZN01014255.1, read on the forward strand.
CTGATCTTTTTTCATTTTCCTTGTGACAAGGTCCAGTGTCTGCGAGTACTAAGAAATAAAATATTACTGGCTGACATGTTTTTATAAGTGAAAGACCAGTTAAGCATCAAAAACTAAGGAGTAGGTTTAAATGGTCATTGCCTCTTCAATTTAAGAACAAACTATTAAATAAACTCCTAACTACAACTGTCACTATCTAAAGCCAAAACATTAAAACAATTGAGGGCAAAACACACTTTAGTGAAGAAGGACGGTATAAAATATTATTTGAGTCAAAGAAATAATGTAAGTTTTGAGTAGCCTCTCATGCAGCACTCCTTGCCCCAGTGAATAATTAGTATTCAGCAAAAATCACAGAGCATTAAAATATTTATTAAAACTGGAATGTATCTAATCAGAATAAACAAAACCAACCAAACAAAAAACATCCAGCTGGCGACCTAATCTCCCACAGCTCTCTGATTTTCTCTGCTACTTGGGGAATGCACACAATATTTGTCCTAACAGATTTGTCCTTTTGGGACTGTGTAAGTTCACTAGTGTATTTACCACTATTCTTCCCTCATTGACTGTTCTGCTTTTCACAATTATAACACCACTCTTTACTTAAGTCATCTTTAGAACGCTGTACTAGATTGCAAGATTGAATTCCACACTATCAGTGCTTGTGGGATAGTTTTAGAACTACATTCAGGGTTTATATGCTAAATAAAATGGATGAGTGTGTAGAATGAAATAATACTGCAGGACTAGGTCTGCACTGCTCTCAAGAATATATTATATCAATAATACTGCACTTCCTAGATTGGGCTAGTAATGGATATGGTGACATTTCCGTTTTGTGGATGGAAATTTACACAACCAGTGACTGATGGGAGTGTTCGGGAGGTCACCCTAGAACAGGGAACGGACCGAAGTGGTCCAGCCAAAACTTGCACTGATTTTCAGAGTACGAAAATAAGTAAATAAGTAAAGGAAATAGTAATGAAGGAGGATAACAGGAGAAAACATAGTGAGGTCTTTCATGTGCAGTAAAATTTCTATGTTTACTGTGAATCAGCTGACAGTTATAAAGCACACTCTGGCCCACTGCAGACTCAAGTGCTTTGCAGTACTGTTCAGAAAAATTGCCACAATTTAAACTAACTGCAATTTTACAGAATGTCTAGAAAAGTTAAAACCTAGAGAAGTTTGGGGCTTTAGGAACAAAGAGATGGCACTGAGATTCTGAGAATCAACATTGCATTTTTTCATTATCCAGTCAAAAAACTCTAAAATATGTAGGAAGACATAAACTTGTGCTGTTCATGATGCAACCTTGAAAAATCCTGATCAGAAGAACTATTTGACAGGAAAAAAATTGGTTGATAGCAAATACTCAACCAACATAAAAAGCTGAGGTGAGCTGCAAGACTCCTTGCCAGGCGACTGTGAATACTAATAGTCTCCTGAGGTTCAACAGGAGAACTCCCCATGAGAGAAATCCATTGAAAACTACTGAATATGCTGCAGTCATCCCTGGCTCAAGATGTTACTGAATGGCAAAAGGCTGAAAGCTGGAAGAATACTTATGAGAAGTGTTATCTACAGTTGACTCGGTTCATGTAGTCTGCCCTGGACACCTTCTTCAGCTCTCTCAGACTGAACACTCAATGAACAGACACTATGATGCATTAATCTTAGATCTCCCCAATGTTCGATTCAAAAAACCTTAACAGAATGTGCAATAGTTTTGAAATTATATATTTCATGAGATGGAAAGTTCACAATATTGAAATACAGAGTTCTTTTGTGGAAAAATTTATCTTTCAAATTTGAAATTGAAAAAAAAAGTTGTACTGACCTCTTGTCCATATCTTGTCTCATGGCAAGTAACTGACCTGGCAGGCTCTTGGGAAGTTTCTTCTTTTACATTGTGTGAATCTGTTCATGTTTCTGCTACAGAACATACTAAGTTTCCAGGCTCCTGCATTCTTAGCCTTTCTGAAAACACCACTACTCTTTTCAACCTACTCTTAAGATTAGCTTCACATCAACAAGGACATCAGCTTGAGATTCTCCAGTCAACCCACACAGGGGGCACTGCCTATGCTGGTGTCCAGCAACAGCAGGGCAGACTGTAGCTAAACAGTGCTGTGAGGTATTCATTCCCCACATTTATCCTTCCCATTCCTTTCCTTTCTCCTCCTCAAAAATACACATGCTCAGAATCTACTGTTTCAAATACAGACTGCAGAAGTGCACTATGTTGAGCAAATGTTATCTTCCCTTCCCCCTTGCCCCCCTTTTCCTCTAGTTAATTATGTTGTTTCTCTAGCCTCTAATTTCTGTTACACAGTCTCTTCTCATATCAAAAAGTGGAACTATGGAAAACCAAAATTATGTCTGAATTACAGGAACTACAGTCTATGAATAAAGTCTAAAAGACATGGGTTTGAAAATATTGCTGTGCTCTGCTTGCATCTCACCTCCAATATCCTTTTTAATTCCCCCCCTCAGCTTCTACGTTCATTGCATTCTTTTTCACTGTAACTCCAGTGGCACTGTCCCCTCTCCTCCCCCATCCCC
>VWZN01014279.1:0-15864 GCA_013396955.1 Regulus satrapa
GGGGGGGGAATGGGGGAAGAGAAAAAAACATCTGTCTGACTTAGTCCAGGAGATTGTTTCTATAGCTGTAACATTTTGAAAACTGGGGGGAAATAAAGTTATTTTTCTAAGCCTGACTACCCATATTTTTCATTTTTTATATCCTCGTCTGTGATGGACATAATTTCCTGCCCCTCCTTTCTTTCAACGACTGTTGGAAAAAAAAAAAAATTAAAAGGGGAAAAAATAAACCTAAGAAACTGATTGAAACTTGACTTAGAATTGCACAATGATCTTAAATTTTATCAAGACTTGTATTTTGGGAAGGAGCTGTTTTATGAATGGATATAAGACTGACACATGAAACGCGTGGGATCTGTCTGAGTGCCTTGTCTGGGTCAGCTGTGACATCTGGCTCTTATGAATCTGGCGCATTGTGACTCACTAATACACAAATAGTAATCCTTGATAGTATCCACTTGTGTTGCTTTGCGGGTGTTGTCACAAACAACATCAAATGCTAGAGAACTGCCTTAATTCTGGTCTTTCCCGCAGCCCCAGGCCGTAGGTGAAGTGCTGGGTGGGGTATCAGCAGGCTCACCCCATTCCCTCAGTAGCCTGGTGGTTCCCTGTGGTGCTGCTGGGCTTGTGGGTGATCTCTACTCACCAGTCATAGAATCACAGACTCATAAGACATAATTAGTCAGAAGGAAACCATCAGGATCATGGAGTCCAGCTCTTTGCCCTGCACAGGGTACCCTCAAAATTACACCCTGTGTATGAGAGACTCATGCTGTAATAAGCAAGTAAACTGTAATGCCTGAAGGAGATTCAAGTCTGTGTGGTTCCCTTTGCATTTGCTACAGGGAAGAGTCTGCACTGGTGCATGTGTGGTGGATGATGCTCATTGATAGAGAGCATGATTTGTGGTACAGGTCCTGTCTTGATGTTCATTGTTGCCAAGGCTGTAAAGAGACAAAACCAACATTTATCAGCTGTAATGAGATTTGATATCAAAGGGAAATTTGTACCAAGATCTTGATCTGTGTGCGGCATTGCTGCAAGATGGTCATAATCATGATAGGGGAAAGTGTGCAGATTAACATACCCCTCCTGATGCCTGTGAAATTGCTGAGACCAACTGAAAGAATCTCTTGTGGTATGATAAGGACTAAATGTTATGACGTGGTGCAAGGATAAGACAAATCCAGAAATGCAGAAGTGAGTTGACAAGAGGGGAGTTCACTTCATTTAGCAGCAGCCTTCTTTTTATTTTTTTTAAAACATGTTCCTGAAACTAAGGGACTCATGAATTTAGGGTAGTTCAAAAGGTGAGGCAAAAGTATGTATAAAGTCTGGCTTGTGTTTCCTGCACCTCTTCTAGCTGGAGACACTCTTTCAGATGGGCTAGGTGCAAGCTCTGGTCTTATAGCTTTGGCTGTTTGGCTGTGGAAATCTTGATAACTGGTTTTCCAAAGTGCTGCATAAAAAAANATTTCCTATCTTGAAGGGGGGATGAAAATGGACTAACTAGATACAGAGTGGTGACCATAGTGAGGGCAAGTGGGGATTTGCCAAGAAACCATGATAACCCTAGCTCCTTTGGCTGGCAGGAATATCAAGTATGAGTTTAGAGTATAAGCACAACAAGATCATTTAATCCCTAGCGGCATAAAAATGTGGATGGGCATTACCTTTACTTTTATGTAGTGATGAATTTCAAGAGATTAGGATTAAGGATCAGTGGTACCAGGTCCTCCCTTCCTACATCTATTGTGGGAGTTATTGCGGGAGTTATATATACATTATGAAGTCAGACATCCCATTTTTTAGGGTATTTTAGTGTCACTGCTTGTGCTTGGCCATATGTCACCCGGAACACTGACCTGAATTTATGAAAGATAAAGAATTCTGGCCTACCCTGGAGACTGCAGTACTATACTTTAATAGGCTCAAGTGTAATCCCAGATCTGACTGGACTCCTCAGATGATGCATTTTCATTCTCTCCTTGGTGGTGACCTGAACCTGAACAAAAAAACAAGGTCTCTGGGGAGCTCTGAGCACCAAATAGCTGCCTGGAGCCGCTGTATCCTCTCCTTCCGTCAGTCCTCAAGTACACTAGGAGGTAAAGGAATCAGCTGTATTGCAACAGTGAATATTTTGTCTGTCATTTTTGTTGTAGCAAGTGAGGATTATTTGTGGATTATAGCTATCTGGGGAAAACTCTGCTCTAAGTCATTTTTATATGAGGAGAGATAGGCAGTTGGATTTTTTTCTGCCTGTGGCTAGAGTTCACACATTGTCTCTGTAAAGTTTTAGATGGAGAGAAGGCAGTGATTTATTTGTGGTTTTGTATTATAGCACCACCTAAGATGCCTAGTGATAGGTGAAGGCTCCTACACCCCTGCATGTTAAAAGTGCTAAGCGGTCTTCAGACACAAAACAACATGCAGCACTGAAATACTGATCATTCAAATGCAAGACAAGTCATATGCTTCAATGGGATGAATAATAAATCTTGAAATAGGAGAAGAAATTAGTTTCAGAAACTTTTTTGTTGTTGTTTCGTTTCCTTGAAATTTCCCCACACATGAACAAAATCAATCTAGAAGAGCCAAGAAACCTGTAATGGATGAAATGCTTTACACATATGTGATGGAAAACTCTACTCCATTAAGTCAAAAAGCAGCTTCTGAAAAACTTAATGTGGCTAGAAAGTCACAGGTGCCTGACCGTTCTGGCCCCGTTACCTCACTGCTGCATATGCTTGGACTTCTTTCACCACTTTTTCAAACCTACCATATGGGGAGATCATATTCTGCTAACTCGAATCTTCCAGAACACTTTGCAGGACCCTGTAGGGAGAAGATTCCCCACATCTCACCCTTTTATCCTCATACAGGAGCATTAGCAAACTAATTATCTCTCATTTCAACTTCCCCCCAGCCCCACTTTTTTGGCTCATGGATCATATCTCTTTTCAGCAGCTGTTTTTCAGATGACATTTAAACTAAGTTCATATCCTTGAGGTTGATTTCAAATGTTTCCTTGGGAAGAAAAGAAAGAGTATGCATACACACATATACAGACACACATGTAAATTTATCATGTGCATTTTTCAGAGTAAATTCAGAGTACTCAGTAATACCTGCTTCTGGAGGCTGTTGGCATCTCAAGCTCATCCTTATGGTGGGTAACCAACCATTCACCAGAGCAATACCTAGCTCAAGGGACCAATAATGAGCTGTACATCAGGCTTTTGCACCTCTAAGATGCTGATTTAAATCCAGCTCAGGTCTGCTGTGATTGTAAAGGATTTTTACCATGTGATATTTATTTGGTGGTCCTCAAACAGCAAACAGGTGTCTGAGTCATAAAAGGGAGCAGAGGAAGAACACTGTGATTGCTGCACTGGGTTGAAGCACCAGATTTCTTGGTCTACTTCCCAGGTCTGACAGAGATTGTATAGCCACAGGCAAGTCCTCTGTAAATGGTGATAATATGCTCATGGGAACACTGTGAGGATATGTTCATTAATATCACTGGGATGCTCAAATGCATTGGGAATAAGGAGCTTGGTAGAACTAGAAAAGAAGTTATTGTGTATTGGCAATGCCAGGGAGAGGTCATGAGAGGGATGGGTGTAATAAATAGTCTGCAAATGAGCTGTATGCTCATAAACGATCTGTACACTCTCAGCGCCTTGGCATAACATCTCTAAATGGGAGATGAATTGCTACCCCTGTATGACTTTTCCCATGAATACACAAATAGGAAACCGATGGTAGAGGTTATGTTCATTTTTTTAAAGGGAGGTAATGTTTGGTACAAATACTCTGAGTCTCTTGGCCAGCTGCAAGCAGAATATATCAGCCTTCAACCCTGCTATTTTGGTATACCTCTGCAAATGACAGTCTAGGGTGCTACTTGGTCATCTGTATGGAGTAAACTTCAGTGTTATGGTTGACAGGGCACCCAAGGTGCTGTCTGTAGAAGGTCTTGGTCCATGTTTTTTGGACTGAACCTTTGCTTTCACCCCAGCTCTGCATAAGGAGAAGTAGAATGGGACCCACCTACACAGAAGCCACCTGAGTCACATTTCTTCCACTTCCTCCAGACTGGAGTAAGGGGACAGGTATTAAAATTTGCAGGGCGACATAATGTTCCTGCTCTTTTTCAGGATTTTAGAGCAGCAGGGAGTAGAAGCAAGTATTACTTCTCCCTTTGCCAGCTGATGCTTACCCCCTGCATGTCCAGGCTCCCTGTTAGAGTACAAACACACTTGTGTTAAGAAGGAGTAAGAGGAAGTAGGCTTCTGCTGTCAGGAAGACTCCTGCCTCCAGGAATTCTTCAGTGGAAGAGATAAGCTCCACAGAGGTTAGGTTATTTGGGATGGTCTTACAACTCTTGAGGGATGCAGAAGGTATTTTTTTGAAGTATGAAGTATTTTTTTTAGGTCCTTAAATCCCAAACTTCAACTGTTTTGTAATAGCCCACCCTTGCTAACTTCTATGCATCTGGGAGCCAGTTTGTTTCTGCTGATAGTCTTGTTGAGATTAATGGAGTGATCTGTATGAGTAAAAAGTAGGTATGTTTACAGAATTGGGATCTGAACTCATTCTGCTGCCTCTTACAGTGGTTTCCAAGCTTTTTCTTATCTTGTTTTATCTTAAGTATTTTGCTAAAGGTACATTAAATGGTTGGAAGATTTTTTTTTTTTTTTCTTGGTGGCAAGAGGAACAGAAGAGCAAATGTTGCGGTTTGACATTTGAGAGAAAAGGAGCTAATTATTGTTACCTGAATTAGCTTTTGTCAGGAGTAAACTTAAAACGTGGAGCCACACGGAGAAGCATTTCATTTACATTAGGGAGCAGTTACCAAAGTTGTTCCATTGATTCACTGGGGCGGCTCCAGCGCATCTGCGCAAGCAAGCCTAGCGCAACCTGATCCTTCCAACTAAAAATCCTCCTGCTATGCCTGCATTTCAGACAGGCATGCTGAACTACTTCTGTGCTCTTCCCAACCTCTCAGAGTACCTGCTTCACAGTATTTGCAAAGCCTCTAACTGGCACAAGTACAGTGCTGTGGATAACATATTTTCCAGTGAATTGGAGGCCTGACTGTGAACGTGGTCCTCCTTTATGCAATGTTTAGTTGCTCTAGGTTGGGGAGTATATTTTATATCAGAAACTTAGGAAATAGATCCACATTTATTAATTAATAGCAAAATGAAAAGGAAACTACTGATGTTCCTAAAAGAAGCAACTATAGATTAAACCAGAGAGTGATTCAGAAAGTCTCTCTTTATCTTTTGGCAAAGTGCTGAGTGCTTCATGCTCTTCAGAGTATGAGCTCACTCTTATTTGAATATTGTGCCAGCTTAACAATTCTTAATGTCACTTGCATGAATAAGAAAAAGTGCTATATGTCATCTTGGATTTCCTTAGGCTGTAAAAATTAATCATGGCAATAAGTGTTTTCAGGACTTGAACTTTTAATATTATTTCCAGTGATCATAGCACTGGGGGAGAGGCAGAGAAGGACTGAAACAGAGAACTGAAAAATCATATGTTGAAAATTTTATCATTTTACGGGAAAGTATCAGGTAAAACTGTTGCTGGGAAAAACCTTGTGGAAAAATATGTTGAGATGTGGGTAAGTACTTCCTGTTCCAGCCTCCTGTTCCAAATTCTGCTTCTGTGCTGTCTAGCCTTGGTTTGGCCCTACAGAAATCTGTGCAATTACACCAGCCTTGTGTTGTATTTCTGGAACAGAGATATATGCCTTTCTTCACTGTTCTTAACCAAATGTTTCTTTTACCAAATAACCATAATTTTTTTCCTTCTGGACCTTCTCATGCTATGAGATTTGGACTGAGCCATGACAGTCAGGAGCTAAGTACATATTTCCTGCAAAGTTTGAGGTGCTTTGTAAGTAGCTTTTTCATTCAGTCTGTTCTCTAAATATTAATTTAATGTAACTAGTGGATTGAGAATTATCTTATCCTTCCCCCAAAATGTTATGAAATGTTGGTAGAGAATGGGAGTGATGGAGAGTGAATGGGAGTGGGAGAATGAAAAAATAAAAAGAAAAGCATATTTATTCATGATCTTTATGGTCTTTGCACAGAATTATATGTTAGGGGGTTACTGATACAGTATTTTTGTTCCTGATCCAAGTTCTTTCTTGAAATAATTTTGTTTATTACTCAATTTCTTTTTATATAATAACGCCCATGAAGATTCCTAAGCAGTATCCAGTAGCCTTGACAGTTACTGCTTTTTGGAGTTCCTTTTCTGTTGCTCTTAGCTTTGAGCAAGAGGGCTCATCCATTGTCCCAACAGTGGGACACCTCAACAGTGTCAACAAGATGAGAGCTAATATCACTAAAGAACCATAACATAATTTAATTCTGATCTATAAAGTTAATGACTTGCCTGGTTGTTTTCTCATCCAAAATATTGAGCATGTTCTAAGCCAAACATATAGGAAATAAATGAGACACAAAAGGCCATCCAAAAGCCATTGCTAGATATAATAAAAGTCACACTGTCTCTCCAGTTGTCTGGGGTAATGAAGGAAATATATCTGTTTAGAAAGCCATTTACAGTTTTTTAAAAAATCAAAATGTAGGGGTATAGAAGGCTTTCAGCAATTCTGTGTCATCCTGCACACAGGGCTAATTATAAACCCTTGAAAACTGGTTATTCTTAAAATTATTCTGCTCCTAACCTCTCCTTCCATGGCAAATATACTGCTAGAAATTACTGACATCTGTAAAGGTCATATACTATGTTTATAATGGCAGTGATTTAAAATTTTGGTGAGTGATTCACAAGGTCGCAGAAATAATAAATGTTGTAAGTTCCTCCAATTTTATAACTGTTAATTTTTGAAATCATGGGGTAATAGGAAACTTCTGAAATGAGGACAATATCTCACTTGTAAAGGAAAGAGATGCTTGCAAACCTAAATCTTAATAAAAAGATAAAAAATGAAAACTTTCAACTCTCTATTATTGATTAGTTAGTTTCTCTGCGTGTACAGAGTTCAATAAATTCTATAGTTTCACACATATCACCATACTATTTTCAGGTATAGTAAAATCCTAAAGTTGTATAGTATTTTAATATATTATTTTTTCTATTAAAAGGAGTGGCTTGTGTTTATACAGAGGAACTAAAGCAAAGGGATGGCATGAGGAGGCACAGTGCTTTCTGTGTCTCAACTGTCTACATACCTGCCCCAGGACCACAATTCAAGTTGTAAAGTTGTTTTATGTTCTCCTGTGGCTCAAAATATGGAAAAGGATGCTAGCAAGAACCCATACATATATGCTACTGTGATTATAAACTTGGAAGTCAATTGGGAAGATGCCAAGTAAGATGAAACCAATGTTTCATCAATGGGCCTGACTTGATGCATGGAAGACGTTAAGTGTCTCTTTACCATCCACCCACCATTTTATTTCCCATGTCAAGAACCTTTTCCTCTTAGCCAGAGTACAACAGCTACCATAGGTAAACACTGACCAAAGTAAGAAATTCTCATGAAAAAATGTAATAGCAGCAGGCATATATTAGAAAGATTTAATGATTTTGATACTTGAGCTTGGAACTAACAGTCCCCTCATTCTCAGTTTTGAAATGTTAAAACATAACATCAATAAATCACACATTATAATGATTAATATTAATTTGTGCAAATTGAGAACATTAATTAATTAAAGTTTTGGTTGACTGATTAACATATAATTCTATGACACAGAAAAATACGGCGTGAAAAATTCAAGTAAGATCTGGCATTTGCTGTGTACAGTGAGTGTGTGAGAATTAGAATACTGAAGCTAGTTATTACTACTTTTTTCTGTCTGAAGCGATTCAGTGACCTAATACTGACCACAAGAATGTTTTTCCAATTTGCCAAGTATCTGGGAGAAAATCTCTGACTTGAGCAGGATTATTGTGTTTGACAGAGAAATTTCTGAAGATGGTTTTAAGTTATGTTACATAGCATGGGAAATCTGACTGTCTGATCAACTTGCTGCTTCTGATCTGAAAATACACAGCCTTTCAAGAAATGGCCAAATGAATTTCTTCTTAGAGGAGAAGAGAAAAAAAATCTGATTGAAGGAATATTGCTGGCTGAATATATTTAGAAATACTTGCAATATTTTCATAAAAGCAGCTTTTACACAAACCAGAATGTCAGTGGACTTTTGGTGCAAATAATCTAAGTTGCTAAAATGGTCTAATTTGGAAAACCCCGTGTTTCTACAGGGCAAAAAACGGTTTTATGACTGAATTACTTTCAGGGCTCAGAAGCTGTAATTTTTTTGTTTTACAAAGTTCATTGAGGAGAATTACCAGGGATCTCACAGTGCAGATAAGATAATGGGGTAGTGACACACATCTGATGCTCCTACCTTGCTCTTAGAGTACCCTGCAGCCATCCTATATACCTTTGGCCTTTGCTTTTACTATATTAATTTCATCTGGAAGCTATTTCAGACCAGGTCTGCCTTCCTGTGCATAATCTGAATGGTCTGTAATCTCAGCTGTGCCTTGTAGGTGCTAATACTTCAGCAGTTCTGAGGTTTTCGAGGGCAGACAGAGGGCTATTAGATGGTCTAATCTGAGAGTATATTCACACTGGCCATAGGATTTTTGAATGACTTCAGGAAATAAACTCTTGGATGAAGAGCAGCTGGCTCAAGTTGAATGCAGGCAAGACCAAAGCAATTCTAGTCAGAAAGAGGGAATGCTTTGAAGAGTGGGCCAAGGCACTGTCTCCACCTTCCATTCATTGAAGACATATGGATTCTATTTATCAAAGTTGTGCGAAGACTGTGGGTCCTGCCTCTGGCTTTGATGGTCAGGTAGCACTGCTTTCTAAAGGTTTCACAACTAGCTGGGAAATGTTCCTTCCTTCCTCCCAGACAATGATAACCTGAGGGCAGGAGTACACAGCCCTGCATTGTTGGAACTTATTTGACCTGGATGTGTTTTATCTGACAAATGATGCTTACACTGAGGGTCAGGTTAATGTGACCACCTAGTGGTGTGTTTAATGTCTGTAGATGTTGCTGCTTCTTTCTGTGGTGCATGCTAACCTAGACATTCAAGTCCTTTCCTGATGCTTGCTAAGCTTCTGATGTAATTTTCAGTACTGAGAGTGGTTAGTGACAATACCAGCTAATCAAATCCAAATTTTTATGTGTAAACCACCATGAGAATTGTACTCCTACTAACTGAGACAGAACACATTGCCCAGAAGAAAGTATGTGATATCCAGATGCAAGACTTTCTGAATTGGAGAACGTGGAATTGTCTTGCAGAGATCAGAGAAACAGTCTGAGTGTTCATCAAGAAAGAAGCTGCCTTTTTTTTCCATTTGTCATATTTTATAGTTCAAACAGTTCTTGATTTCTTAACTTTGTTTGATATTTTTTCTATTCTAATTTTTGCAACTTTGCATGAAATTCTAAAAGAAAAATTAGATTGAATTGAAAATCATGAACAATAATATTAGAAGCTCTACTACTTCAAAACTTTCAATTATCAAATAATAATAAAAATATTAACACGAAGCAGTTATCGAAATGTGTTTGATATTAAAAGCATGCCTTTGTAAGGCATGCTGAATACAACAAAGAAGGTATAAGACTTGTGATTATCTTCCCAAATTATGGAATTATAAATAATTTAAGTTGGAAAAGACCTCTGAGATTATCAAGTCCAACTGCAAATCTAACACTGCCAAGTTCACCAGTAAGCCATGTCTTTAAGTATCTGCATGTCTTTGGAATCCCTTCAAGGATGGTGACTCAATTCCCTCTTTTGGGCAGTGTGTTCCACTGCTTGATAACCCTTTCAGTGAGGAAATTTTTCCAAATATTGATTCTAAACTTTCCCTGGCACAACTTGAAGCCTTTTCCTCTTGTTATAACACTAGTTTCTTGAATTACTCCCACCTTGCTTCCTTTGGGTAGCTGTAGAAAGTGAAAAGAACCCCTCTGGACTGTCTTTTGTCCAGGTTAAATGATCTCAGTTGCCTTAGACACTTCTTGGAGTGTGGGGCCTGAAACTGGACACAGTATTTGAGGTGCAGCTCACCAGTGCTGCATACAGAAGTTCAATCTCTTCCCTGATCTGGCTGGCCACACCATTGCTAATACAGGATGGCCAGGATGTCACTGACCATCTTGGCCATCTGGGCACACACTGACTTGGGTTCAGCCGCTTTCAACCGACATCCCCAGGTAATTCTCCACTGGGAATCTTTCCAGCCACTCTACCCCCAGCCTGTAACTCTACATGGGGTTGTTGTGGCCTAGGTGCAGAACTGAGCCTTTCACCTTGTTGAACCTTATACACTTGGCATCAAGCCATGGATCCAGGCCTGTCAGATCCCTCTGTGAAGCCTTCCTACCTACCAGAGCACCAACACTCCCACCCAGATTAGTGTTACCTTGCAAACTGACTGAGGGTTACCCTGTATCTATCTGCTCATTTACATCACTGATAAAGATATTACACAAGACTGGTCCCAATACTTGGGGGCACTGTAGGTGACAAGCCAGTCAGTTGGATCTAATTCCATTCATCACTCCTCTCTGGTGAATAGAGTGATGGGTGGCCAGTGGTTAAAAGGGACCATACAGCCAGTATTTTACCCAATGAAGAGTACACAATACAAGCTATGAACAGTGAATTTATCCAAGAGAATGTTGAGGGAAAGTGTGTCAAAGGCTTAACTAAAATCCAGGTAGATAGTACCCACAGCCTTTCCCTCTCTACTAGGTGGATCACCTTGCCATAGGAGACCAGGACCATCAAACAGGAGCTGCCTTTCATAAACCTGTGCTAGCTTGGCCAGTCTTCTTGTTGTTCTGCAAGTGGTGTGTGATGGCATTCAAGACAATCTGTTCTGTAACCTTCCCTGGCACTCAGGTCAGGCTGACAGGTCTGTCATTCCCTGAATGCTCCTTCTGACCCTCCTTGTAGATGGGCAGTACATCTGCTAACTTCAGTCATTTGGGACCTCCCCAGTGAGTCAGAAGTGCTGCTAAATGGTGGAACACATGTCAGTGAGAACTTCTGCCAATTTGCTTGGTAGCCTTGGCTGGATCCCAACTAGACCCATAGACTTGTGTGTGTGTCTAAGGGGTATAGAAAGTCACTGTTTCATCCTGGGTTATGTGGGCTTCATTCTGCTCCACATCTCTCTCTTTTATCTCAGGGGTCTGGGAATCTCTGGTCTTGCAGAGGCAAAGAAGGCATTAAGTATCTCAGCTTTTTCTTCCTTCTTTGTCACTATGTACCCTTCCACATCCAGAAGGATGGAGATTTTCCTAGAATTCCTTGTGTTGCTGATGTAATTGTATAAACATTTTTGTTGTCTTTTGTGGCAGAAGCCAGATTAAGTTCTAGTTGGGCTCCAGCACTTGTGATTTTCTCCCTGCCTAATATCAAAATATCTTTGCAGTCCTCCTGAGTTGCCTGCCCCTTATTCTGCAGGTCATAAATTAAATAAAAGCAAATCTGTTTTCCTTCAATTTCAGTAATATACAATGAATTTAAATTAATTGAATTGTATTATATTGAAAGAGATAATGTGATACATCATAATCTTGATGTATCACATCCAATCATTGTCTAGATTGGATTAGATTTAAGAAATTTTTCAGACCCATATTTTTTTTCCTGCAGACTGCAATTGTCTTTCACCAATTCGGCTTGTTGCTAAGACACATATTTAAGATCTGGCTATGAGAAATGTGGAGTAAATTGAATACATGAAGAAAGAATTTAGAATTCTTCTGGTAACTCCAGCATATTAGGCAAATGATGAAAGTATTAATATTAAAATATACCTCTTGATTTCCAAAATGTATCAGAGACCTGGAATCTGTGAAGTATTTTTAATTTTACAAGTGCCTTAGTTGTCCTCAGGCTAAATTGCTCCAAACCAAATTAAGGACAGAGACAAGCCCTCCTCTTTTCTTATATCCTGCATAGATATCTAGGCATAATGGCCTTGCCATATACTTCCAAAAATTCCTTTAACTGATGAGACAAGATGTGCAAATGTTGGAGCTGAGTGCATGGCCAGATTAGACATGAACAATATTAATTATTTGCTTCAAAGATATCCCACATGGGCAAAAGATATAATGACCTACAGAAATTAGGGGTATTTTGAACCCTGAGTCAGGCAAACTCCTAAATTACTTCCTCACAGAGAAGGAATAAGTACCTTTTTTCTGTCTTCATACCAATCACTATTATTATTATCATTGTTATGAAGAATATCTGGATCAATTTTTCAGCTATAACAGCAGTGTATAAAAGTCAGCTTTTCTCTGTTGCAACACTGGTTACGTTGGGCAATTTCCCCAAAGATGCTAAGAGTATGGCAAAGAAAAATCATATTTCTTTCTACCTGATGAAACTCTTGAGTTGTGAGAAGCATCTTTCTCTGAAAATTGCAAAGAAATATATACATAAAAGAACAAAATTAAGACTATGTTTTGGTACTTCATTGATATGTTTGGGTTTGAGGACACGCAAAACCTCCTGTCTCCTAGATGTAGGGTCAGCAGGGGGTGCCCTGCTTCTTCAGGAGATGGGTGAGGACTTCCTGCCCTAGAGAGAGATGGAAGGGCTTGGTAGGGTTTGGTACATATGGTGAGGCACCACCCTCACTGACTTGTACTTGTGGGAGAGAATTAATCACCATAGGCCACATCCTTTTCTCCTTACCGAGGTTTTGTTTAGTCCTCCTCTATCTAAGCAAGGACTTAGAAATAAAGTGAGTCAAGGCTGGTTGGTCTTTTACTTGTATCTGAGTAACACTGAGTATGATCACTCCATTACGGAAAGGGTGGTGTTTTGGAAGAGATATTGGTGAAATGAAGTTATGGGTAGGACCATATTCCTAGTTTTTCTTCTCTCATCAAGGACAGGTGCCCCAGCAACAGGAAAGGAGTTTTGTGTTACACAAGAAGGACAACCATTGTGACTGCAGCCTCATAACACAGAGCGCCATGTGAAAGGTGCATGCAGCAGCATTGGGGACATATTCCACTTCAACAGAGAAAACCATTTATCCTCATTGTTAGGTAGGGCACAACGACAGAAATAACCAACAGGTTCCTGTTCCTTATTCAGGCTATCCAGTTGTCATCAACATTGAACCATAGCACAGAAAATAGACATTCAATACCCAGAAAATAGCACAGAGCACAGCAATGTACTATTTGGAAATAATTTATCTTGATTTGCAGATGACCAGAGAAGGGACCTAAGGTTTTATTCTGCTTTTCTGTGGTGTCTTACAACCCATGGGGAAATCCTTCATTTAAGACTCAATTTCCAAAGAGCAGCTCTAACTGTCACGAAAATCTTGTTGTTCCTGAGAGTAGTTTAGTGATGGTCCATCCATTGGTTCCTTCCCCTGGCTCAGTGCTTTCTCTGGAGATCACAAGCGGGCTGTGGTGTAGAACTGGTTCTGCATATGTCAACTGTAACCTGTAGTTAGTGTAGCCATGGTGCTGGGGCAAAATGGGTACATAAAAGGTTTTCCAGGTTGATTTGCATTTCTGGAGTGGTGGAGAGGCATTTAAAGCAAGAAAAGACCCCCTTATCCAGCCTCCAGTTGGATTCAATATGGTACTCTTGCTTTCAGATCTAGGCATCTGGCAGTACACCTGCAAGTTGCAGGTTCTGGCATGGTTTTGGTGTGAGGTAACTGGGCAGGAAGATTGGCTTTGTGAGCAAGTAACAAAGAAAGGAACTGACCACTGCAGTGTAGAATTCAAAAACCTCCAGAATATGGAGTTTGACTCATGATGACTCAGATATTATACCAAGAGATTAAGAAGTTTTTATTATTCCTGAAATAATTACAAATACAAGTGGACATTTGACAAAATAAGATGTCACTAGCTGTCTTAGAGAAACCCTTGCAGACAACTTTTGTCATAATGGAAAATCCATATATGGAACATAAAGGAATATCAATTTTTGTTGTTGTCATTTTTATGGATTACTACATTGTGACTCTTAAGTAGTCCTTGATCTATTCCAAAGTCTAAAAGGGGGAAGGGAAAACCTATAAAATATATTTGCCCTTTAAACAATAAGAAAGAAAGAGTTACTATGGCACTGCTAAGGTCAGGAAGTAACTGATCACAGCAGGAGTCTGGATCCATACCCTAATAGGTCTGAAATGAGTCAGGTTAGAGCAAGGGAGAGGATGTTACCTCTGGACTGGAGTAATTGACACCTGAGCCATATAGGATGATTTTGTTCTTATCCAGGGAAGAATACTAGGAAAGCAATATCTTCACAGGAGAGGAGCTGAGTGAATTCCTACACCAGATGAAGTAGCAAAAATTGACATTGAAAATGGAGGGACAGTTTTGCTCAACTATGAATTGCTGTTCTTTGCTATAATACCATTTGACATGATCTTCCATTCATACACAAAACAGCATAAGAGAAGGAGGAAAGACGTCAGTAAACTTAACAAATTTCCATTTTAAAGAAAAGAGCAGCCTATGACCTGGCAGGGTGCCCCAGTATGACAGAGGGCTTTGTGGAAATCAAGTTACAACAGTGAACAACTTGAAACAGGGTGCTGAGCTGTCAGATAAGTCACAATTGGTGAATGTTAACTTCTATTTGTTATGTTTGGAAGACAAATACCATACCCACGTACCAGACAGGGCAGGGTTAGACTGCGGGGGTGAAGAAGGGAGGAAGGCAGACCAGAGGAAGAAAGATATCCTCTGTAAATAAACAGAAATGTCAGTGTTCCACGTTTACTTAGGCTGCATTGCTCATAACCCTGTTGTACCATCAGCCAGCAGGGTGAGTCAATGACGGACAATTTCTGTCCTCCCAGAATAAAGACAGAGGGTGCAAGTTGTGTTATATGAGACTTACATTTTAATAAATATTTAAATATAAAAATATTTATAAAATAACAAAACTTACAGTCACAGTCAACCCTATGCATGAAAAATCCATGAAAAGCTTTTGGTCTTATCCAGTTACTTATTCTTTGCAGCTACTATGTAAAAATATATATAGCATCTCTGTAAAGGCAAAAATTGTCCATTACTAATTAATTGTAGTTCATGTTTACACCACAATGGTGCACAAAGTTTTCAGTCAGAACACTTTTTTTTTTTTTTTTTTTTTTTTTTTTTTTTTTTTTTTTTTATTTAAAAAAAAAAAAAAANGACCTGGCAGGGTGCCCCAGTATGACAGAGGGCTTTGTGGAAATCAAGTTACAACAGTGAACAACTTGAAACAGGGTGCTGAGCTGTCAGATAAGTCACAATTGGTGAATGTTAACTTCTATTTGTTATGTTTGGAAGACAAATACCATACCCACGTACCAGACAGGGCAGGGTTAGACTGCGGGGGTGAAGAAGGGAGGAAGGCAGACCAGAGGAAGAAAGATATCCTCTGTAAATAAACAGAAATGTCAGTGTTCCACGTTTACTTAGGCTGCATTGCTCATAACCCTGTTGTACCATCAGCCAGCAGGGTGAGTCAATGACGGACAATTTCTGTCCTCCCAGAATAAAGACAGAGGGTGCAAGTTGTGTTATATGAGACTTACATTTTAATAAATATTTAAATATAAAAATATTTATAAAATAACAAAACTTACAGTCACAGTCAACCCTATGCATGAAAAATCCATGAAAAGCTTTTGGTCTTATCCAGTTACTTATTCTTTGCAGCTACTATGTAAAAATATATATAGCATCTCTGTAAAGGCAAAAATTGTCCATTACTAATTAATTGTAGTTCATGTTTACACCACAATGGTGCACAAAGTTTTCAGTCAGAACACTTTTTTTTTTT
>VWZN01014303.1:259-11546 GCA_013396955.1 Regulus satrapa
TTTGGTGTCTTAAAATATTTGGGGTTAACTTGCTCTAGAGTTCAATTAATATTTTCAGGATTTACAGCTTTAGAATTAAGTGGGTTTTAGATATTGGAACCCTTCAGTTTTGCTGGGGGTTCAATGTTTGTTCAGCTCTGGGCTTTTGTGAGTGTGAAGGCAAGTGGGACAAGTATAAAGGGACAGGTTGATTGGAAGAGAAGTAGGCCATGAGTTTCATCTGGGGAAAAAAAAAAAGGAGTTCCTGTTTTTTAGTATTTGAATGCTTGAAATTATCTTTGTCTTCAGCTTAAATTTTCAGTGCTAAAAGAAACTCACCTTTTCTTTACGTGTCCAGAGAGCACATCTGGACTATGGTGAACTGGTAGTGTCCCAAAAGGTGGTCAGATGATACCCATCCAAAATCCTACTTAGGCCTGAGTTAGTTTGTCAAAGCCAATTCTACAATTTTTAGTAAATTTTGTGCAGTTTAAAAAGCAGCTTGGAAAAAAGTAAAAAGAATACATTACTAAGCTAGTAAGTCTTTGTGTGCTTTGTCTCATGTTTTGCCTTGCTTTTGTGAAGAGTTGCTTATAAATACAGAACCACTTTTCTGGTCTTATTTTTAAAAAAGTAAAATTTATAGTGCTCACAAAAATCTGAAATGCCAGTTGGCTGCTTTTCTGTGATGACACTAATATTGATGCAGGGAAAGATTCTCCAAGTGCTTTCCTAAGTATCTAAAACTTAAATTTAGTTGTAAGCATCTGGGGATAAGTACCACCCTTTCCTCCCTTACATAAAAAACATCCAACAAAATTGGTTGCTTATGTCAAGGAAAGCTAAAGATTCCAGTAATACAAACAATAAACTCTAGTAAATAGTAATTGCACGGTGAAACTTAAATGTGAAGATTAAAACTAGTTTAAATAGACATATTAGCAATATTTTAGGTGATTTTTCAGTGTGGATAAATTCAGCATATGATTCTCAAAAAAGGGAATGCAGAGGTGTAAACTTCAGATAAAAAACTGCCTGCAAGAAAGTGGAAGTCAGCACTGAGGTCAGTTTGCTCTTCCTGTCAAGTCCTCTGTGTAATTTCAACCTTTTAATTTAGGTTTTTCTCTTCTATTCAGTACAGTTTAGCAATCCTCCAATTTCCTTTTATTCCCATCATGAATCCCAATGTGATGTTGATTTTAATGAAACATTCAATTGACAGTAAGCTTAATTGTTCTTAGAGAGCATTTTACTAGTAAAAGCTGCTTTCCTTTGGATATTTCTATAGAGCTAGAGACACACTGAAGGAGAAAAAAACTGCAGTGAGATTTTACTTGACTGACAGCCAGCATTCATTTCCTGAAATTATGGTATCTAGGATGTGTCCTATATAATAAAGAAAGTAGCTTAAAAAAGGTAAAAAGGGCAAAAATGGAAGACCCTAAGAATGTTTAGCTTGAACTGCTTGAATGCCTTTGGTGTGGGAGTTGTTGAGGTCTTTGACAAGTTGAAAGTACTTGATTCATGCAGATTCTTTTGCATTGGCTTCCAGTATTGAGTGATGTGCTTCAAGATTTTCTTCAAATTCATTGGCATTTATTTAGCTTCTCTTCATATTTATCTTTGTTAATTAGAAACAGCTGATATTCCAGTCTGAAGAACTGTGGGGTACATGCTCCAAATCATTAAGTAAAAATTATTGTTGAGGTCACTGCTACCTTTTTAAACTGCACCTGTGGTTTCATTGCTCAGCTTTCAGTATCAAACCATAAAAACATGTAGTGGTACTACAGATGCAGATCCTTTGTAATTCTTCTAGGCTGCTTTGCCATCATAAGCAAGCTGAATTAATATAGGTTTCATATATACTTGTTTATAACGGAGAATAGGTCTGTAATGAAGCAAAAGTAGGAAAGAAAAGATGGTCAGAATGCTCTGACATTAGTCATCTGACGTAGTTAGTGAAGGATGTCTCTGCCCACCCATAGCAGAGAAGCTGAACTAGTTTATCTTCAAAGGTCTTTTCTGACCTTTCTGTGATTTTGCTAAAGCATTTTTTAGGGTACCACGGGAACATTATAAGTTAATATGAAAGAAAGAGAAGATACTATGAGTATGCTCATAAATCTGTGTGTGAAAATAAGTAAAACTACCTAGCTGAAGGTACCGTTAAAAAAGTTAACTGGTAAACTGGAAAGAAGGTCTTGAAGAATTGGTGTGACATAGATTGCAATGTATTTATGATATGTATTTTAAATTATTAATGTCCTGGCCAAAATTAAAACATCAGGAGTGGTGTGTTAGCCACATCAGTATGGACATAGTTATGTCTAGAGTAAAATAAATGGCATGAAGTACAGTATCTCAGGTGCATTGTATGCATTCACAAACCAAAAAAAAGAAACTTTTCTTCTGATTCAAATCACAGTTCAAGTGGAACTGACAGAAGAAGAATTACCTGGGCAGAGAATTATTTTATCAAAGCCATCTGTGATCTATCAGTATTGTCCAGATGTAAGAAAACAGGAGCCTTACCATGATACTATTGCCTCTCTGGATGTGGTAATACTCATTATGAGTGTATGTCATTATATGTGATACTGCTAAGGCTTGAGTTTCTGTGTATAGTACCTGAATGCTTTTCTGTTCAGGAAATACTAGTTTACACTGAGGCAAGTGTAAATAATAGCTTCAGTGATATGCAGTATGGGAGAGTCTTACAAGAAGAAACAGGTTAGTTTGTTTATCCAGTCTTGAGAGGGGAAGACGATTGCTCTAAGTAAATTCACCTGGGAAAGAAAGGAAGTATAAACACAGGAAGTGCAGAAATATGTAAAAATAAAAGATGGTGGTCACAAGGTTATATGACTGGAAGCATTTATTAATTCATACAAGTTATTAATTAAGTGTTCTGTAATCTTTCCATATGGAATAGTATGACAGAAATAACTAAATAGGTTTGGGTTTTGTTCCTTGATTGAAAAAGTTCTCTATGGTTATTTACAATTCCAAGACCCTAGATTCAGGGACCCGGAAACAT
This sequence comes from Regulus satrapa, assembly GCA_013396955.1. Taxonomy (NCBI): domain Eukaryota; kingdom Metazoa; phylum Chordata; class Aves; order Passeriformes; family Regulidae; genus Regulus; species Regulus satrapa. The sequence continues at coordinate 3,279 of VWZN01014303.1, forward strand.
GTTTCCAGTTACATCTGGTTGATCCTGATTCTTGCAAGTACATGCATCATCTTTGCAGGCTTAATTTGCAATACATATTAATATGAGATTTTGTTGCAATTACTTCTTAAACTGAGATTTAAGTGCCTTTACACCCTTGTATCTTGTTCTAACCTTGCAGTGTAAAGCACCTGTTTAGGAGAGAGCAAGTTGCAATGCATCAGTCCAACATCATTGTCACACATTTTTCCAGTTCCCATGCTTTTAATTTGTCTTTCTTTCCCTCTAAAATCAGGAATCCCCATAGAAATGAATATCCTAGAGTCATATGTATGTTATGTTTTCACAACACAAAATCAAAGAACCACAGAATGGGTCAGTTTGGGTGGGACTACAGCAGGTCATCTGGTCAGCCTCCTTGCTCAGACATGGTCATCCCAGGGCACATGACCAGGGTTGCTCCAGACCTTTCTTTAATGAACTACGCAGACTCCACAGTCTCTCTGGGCAATCTGTTTCAGTGCATGGTCACCCACACAGTAAAGCGGTTCTTCCTCATGTTAAGATGAAACTTTTCTGTGCTTTGACATCTGCATGTTCCCTCTCATCCCATTACTTGGCACCACCAAATCAGTTTGATGTACAAAATTAGTTTGTATGTCCTAAAATGCTGTAGCCTTTTGAAAGAAGGGACAGTTCTACTGCTGATAGCTTCTCTTTCAGAGTAAGGAATTTTTATGCCACACTGGAGCCCCGACTGCTGATCTGCATCATACACATGCAGGCTTAGTCTCCTAAACTGTATTTTTTCTCTTGTGATGGTTTTCCTCTTTATGGTTTATTTCAGAGGAAGACAAACTGTAAGTGTAGCTTTCTTTTCCCAATTAAATAAATAAAAATAGGATAGAGAAAGGAGAGAAAATGAATGATACTTCATCCTGGCAGGTTTTCCCTCTGTAATTGGCACTAGTAAGGCCACACCTGAAATCCTTTGTTTTGGGCCACTCACTTCCAGAAGGATGCTGAAATGCTGGAGTGTGCAGAGAAGGGCAACAAAGATGTGCAGAGTGTGAAGTCCTGTGATGAGCAGCTGAGGAAGTTGGGGGTTTTTAGCTTGGAGAAAAGGAGGCACAGGGAACATGTTACTGTTTTCTGCAACTGCTGCCTGAAAGAGGTTCAGCCTCTTCTCCATGGTGACATAGAACAAGGGGAAATTGCCTCAGGTTGCCCCAGGGGAGATTTTGACTGGATGTTAGGGAAAAGCTTCAATGAAACAGTCATGGAACCAAGGCTGCCCAAGAAAATGGTAGAATTAACTAGTCTCAAGGTGTTGAAAAGGTATGAGGATGTGGCACTTAGTAGTAGACTAGGTGCTGGGTTAATGGTTGAACTGGATGATATTATAGGTCTTTCCCAACATAAATAATTCTACGATTCTGTCATTTGTACCTTGCAATCCTTCAGCCTCCTTACAAACCCGCTATTTTCCTCTGCCTTGCATCAGAATTTCATGTTTTCTGTCTGGGTACCAGTTTGAAACAATCACGACTCTGCATTAACTTTGCATAAATAGCAACAGCTGAATTCAAGAATCATGGGATGCTGATACCTCTGTTCCATACAGTGATTTCATTTGTCTCATAAGCTGCCATCTGATTTATTCAGAGATTTAAAGTAAAGACTTGCATGATATACCAATTCACAAAGTCTTCTGCTGGTATCAGATAGCTGTTGACCACATTCAAATAAGGATAGAAAAAAATTAAAGGGTGGAGTTTTTGTGCCTTTTGCCTGTTTGGCAAGAGTCTACTCCTCTCTGTGGTCCTCAGCATTTTGATGACACAGCTCAGGGAGAGGGTATTTTCTCTGTTCTTGAAATTGATTTTATTCACAGTCTTTTCAGCTGTTTTCCTAAATTTCCAATTTTTAACTTTTAAAATGGAGAGTAACACAGTTAGCTGTTACTGATCTAACTAGTAATTAATTATAATTAATTAATTATATCTGGTGCTCTTGGGTATTCAAACACACAAATAATTTTTACTTACATCCAAGCCCAAGTTACAGAGTATACATTGCCATGTGTCAAACCCAGGGATTATGTATTTAACTATTTCTACACACTCCCATTTTTAAGATGGGGACAGGTTTACCATGTAAATTAAAAATGCTACTATAATCAGCTCCAAAAATGAACCATTAAACTCTAATGAAAATTAATCATGTTGCATAGCTGAGTTACTGTTGGAAGTCATTGTCAGCTCTTGTAATTCTCCTCCCACACATTCACTTTTTTTCAAATAACATCTTTATGAGTTGCATTTGATTCAAAGTTATAGTTTTCAAGCCATTGTTCTGTTTGTGCTCTCTCTGACTTGGGCAAGCATGCAGAACTCTTCATTCTACCTATTCTAAACTGAATTTCTCTATTTTTTAGAAGTTTGAAATTTGCCAGAAATACAAGAAAGTGTTGCACCTTCAGCTTCATCGTTCTCTCTCCTTTTGATTCCAAAAGTGAAAGAATGTTGGTAGTAGTATATTTTTAACAGGCCTGTAGCAGCTTGTTTCTGGCCAAATACTGCCAGGGAAAACAAATAGAAAAGGAGCCTCATACAAATGAGGTTTCTGCCTTTCATTTCACTGAAGACAATACTGACTAAAAGGGTGGAATTACATGCTTGTATACACCTTGTAAGTGGTTTGACAGAAATGAGAGAAAATCAGAAACATTGTGCACAAATCATTTTCTAAGCAAAAATATTTTCTAAGTAAGCAGTATTTCTTAATGCTTTTTAAACTTGTGCAGTATGTAAGTGTTTTTAATGTGAGCACACATGGGACTAGCATGTTGAGTGATGCAGTAGCAATGAACTGTCACGTTCTTTCGCAGTCAGATCTTTTAATTTATTCTGGTCCGTTTTCCTTTCAGCACGTAGCCTGCTAGTTGCTAGGCAACCATAATTTTTTCTTTTTTGCTGCACATGATTTTATGTGGTAGTTCTTGTGATTATTCTTTTCTAATTACATAAGTGGGCAAAAGGATTAAGATCAGAGTTGCATTAATAATAATTACTAATTTTTGCCTACTGTATCCACAACACAGCTATTTGAGATTGATTGTTAGAAAAGATTCCTGTCATTTATAGTATGGTTGTACATATACAGTGGGAGTGCAAGATTGTACTTCTTTGTGAGAGTAGGTTGTATAAAAATGATAGAACAAAATTAGCTGTTATTGATCTGAGTAGACAAAATCAGGTTCTAGTCTTCTGTCGTGCCCTTAATGCTTTTGCTTTCATGGCCTAAAATGATTTTCAGTAATTAATTACATCAAGCAAAGTCTTGAGGGTTTTCTATTGCATTTTTAGTTTAATCAAATGGGTGAACAAATCACACTTGGCTGGTTTTGCACCTGGAAAATAGAATATTGCTGTTTAATAATTTATTAGTTGTATTTTAAATAAAAAATACCATATGAGGGTGGGTGTGTGGATGCAAAAAGAGGAAATAAAACAGGCAAGAGATTAAAAGCTATAATCATCAGGAGCTATTTCAATAGGACAGATAGGCTAAATATGTTTTAAAATTTTATCAAAATTAGTTTACTCTTGGCTGTTTCCTTGTTACTGACGTCATTCTGTTCTGTATTAGACTGAATAATATACCAGTGGTTCAGTAATTTTGTTCAAACAGAAATTCCTGTTAAGGCTGCTGAAGTAAAACACAGCAGTGATAGTCCTTGTGTATAGTTAATCCACACATACTGTACCAAGGTGCAGACAGGTGAGTTGCAGTGTACGGCCTAATGGTGCAACAGGATACTGCTTTGTTTCTGCTTTACTTTCCTCAGGACCAGTGTCTTGCGTGTATAAGACGGGCACTGATCACTTAATGAATAGTTGAATTCCCCCTGGGCTTCTGAATAATGCTCCTGAAGAGTCTGAATGTTTTGCAGATACAGTACTTCTTTCATAGCATGGTATTCTCATTTTAGAAATGGGGAAAGAGACTTACATCTTGAGATACCATTTGAACATATACACATTGTATATATTCAGAAGAAATTCCAGTGATCTCAGTTGCAACTGTTACTGCTCAACAGTTCCCTCTATGAACACAAAAAAAAAATGCAGTCATCAATTTTCAAAGGAATAGAAACACGTTAATTTGGTCAGCTGTGTAGAATGTATATAATGCACAGTTTTTCCTTGTATTGCTTCCAGTTTCACTTTGAGAGGGCAGTCTGTGATGAAGACAGGTTCTGTCATGTAGCATGGCATGGATACTCACAGAGGTCAAGAACAAGAATGTTGCCTCTTTAAATCCATTGTATAAAACACTTGAACAGGAGAAGTATGAAAGTAATGAATTTGTGAGTCCATACCAAAGGAGATGGCAGATGCAGTGGCCACAATTTCACAGTTATTTGCTGGCAGGAGAGAAATCAGTAAGACATTGCTGTGACAGTTACCTAGCTTTTGTCTATTTCAGTAATAGGGTTCTTCCCAAATAAATTAGATCTGTTGGGTGAAGTTGCTAGTAGCTGCTCATGAGGTGCCAGTGGTCTCTGTGGGTATCTATCCCAACAGCTGCATGGAGTCCCTGGACTTTACTGTCCTCTCCTGGGACAGGGATGCACTGTACACCCACTGCCTTGTCTCACCTGCAGTGGCCACACCCAGGAGTGCACTCAGGTGCCTGCCAAAACCTGGCTGACACCCAGGAGGCAGTTTGGCAGCTGCTGCTACCACTGCTGCCGGTGCTGCTGCTGCTGCTGCTGTGAGTCAGACACAACTGTAAAGGATGAGATAGATGCTTTTGGTTTCTAGGTCTGTGTTGAATGCAAAAATACTCTTCCTACCTCTTGGTGCCAAGATTTCACTTGATTACACAGAACAACACTGATTAGCAGTCTGCAGTTAGAGTATTTACATTGTTGTCCTCTGTGATAGAAGGAGCAGCATTGTCTCAAGACCAAACTGTAAGCAGTAAAAAAGTCATGAATTAGGTAAGCACCAGATAGCTAGGAAATTAGGAAAATGTTTTTATTCTTTCTTGTTCATGAATCTATCAGGTCCATAAGAAAAATAATACCTTCTCAAATTCTGGTGTTACCTCAGAAATGCATACTGTATAGTAAACATTCATTACTTCCATGAAAGGCAGAGCTTTGTTCTTGTTATCAGCCTTATTCTCTATTGCAGAATTGCTTCAGTTAACTTTCAATTCAGTTTTAGTTTAATGTCTCATAAGATCCTACACCATTCTGGAAGGTGGCTGCAAGAGAAAGCCCAGGTGGAAACTGGTGACCTTCTTGCCCAACTCCTGTGGAGTTTGGTGTTTCTGAAATACTATCTGAAAATTCAGCTGAGAAAACAGGGCCTTTATAGAGTAGCTGAGAGAGAAGGAAGCATGCGAATGTGAGCTGGGAACACTTGTGGCTACTCTGTGCAGTTCTTCACAGGACTGTTTTTTTCTGCTATCCTGTGAAAATTACATGCACATAGGGGAAAAAAGCCAACTAAAAACAACACAAAACCAGCTAAAATGCATAAGTGTCATCATCACGTCTGCTCTCAAGGTGAATAACAGCTATGGATTATTTGGAAAATTAAAAATAAGATTTTTAAAAGTTCCTCAATATGAAGGTGTTACAATAACTATTAAATAAACTGTGGGAAGTATAGGAATCTTGTAGAATGCAGACACCTCTAAGTTACAGAGACTGTTCCAACGGACTAAAAGTTTCATAGAAAATCTATCACTTTATTTCAGATTAATGAGGAAATACAAATGCCAATAGGGATTTTCACTATAGTTAGAATAATCTTACCAAAAATCCAATAGCCATTAATAGAAGTTACTCACTTTGTTGTTGTAACATCAGGTTAGTCTAATAGAAATCAGCATATAGTATAATGGAAATCAGTATCATTTGCTGAAATGAGAAATTACAAGACTAACTATATAGTCTTCAAGAAGAAGACAAACTTAAGAGTGACAGAAGGGAGAATTGCTAAAAATTACTGAACAAAACCAAGGAAACAGTAAAACTTTTGTGCTCAGCAAAACACTGGAAATCAGATACAAATCCTGATTCTTCTTTCATAAAGCCTCTTATACATATTCGTCTCTAATGATGTTAGATGTCATGACATATTAATGATGCGTTAGGAAAACAGTTTCAAATTTCAAATTGCAAGTTAATTGCTGTGCTAAATTTAAAAGTCAGTGTTCAATTTCTAATTCTTTGAAATAAAAACTGTGAAAATTCCATTATTATTCTAATTTTTTCCTTATTGTTAGATTGTGTGTGTTTTGTGAGAAAGTTGTAGTGATTCTTCTCAGTATGGCTTTGTTTTTCTCAACAGTTCGGGACGGCAGCTAAGTGAAGTCTTCATTCAGCTCCCATCTAGGAAAGAACTACCGGAGTATTATGAATTGATTAGGAAACCAGTGGACTTCAAAAAGATAAAGGTAAGGAGTGGAGGAATTTTATAAGTGGAGATTCCTCCATTTCTTTTTATTTTACAAAGGGGTGAGCATAAAGTTGTTTTCAAAATAACAGTATGAGTATTTCATGCCACCTGTGGATTAGATTTTAAAGATTGTCACACACCTTGTTAATAATTGTGCTTAGTGTATATTGCAGTATATCTCTGTAATATCAAGGTTAAATCAAACTATTGTAGTGTGACATGGATGACATCTCAGTGCCTTTTTTGCAGACACACTTTTTTGAATCTGTCAACAGATTTGGTAAAAACACACTGTTGACAAAGATTTAATAATTCTAGGGGAATATACCTATCCCTATGTTTAAAATCATAGAACCATAAATATCCTGAAGGGACGGATATGTGTCATCAAGTCCAACTCCTGGCCATGCACGGGACACCCCAAGAATCACATCATGGGCCTGAGAGTGTTGTCCAGCTGTTGCTTTTGGAACTCTGTCAGGTTTAGTGCTGTGACCTCTTCCCTGGGGAGCCTCTACCAGTTCTCAGCCACCCTCTTGGGTGAAGAAACTTTCCACAATATCCAACCTAAACCTTCCTTGACACAACTTCAGGCCATTCCCTCAGGTCTTATCACTTGTCAACACAGAGGAAATCAGTGTCTGCCCCTGCCTTCCCCTCACGAGGAAGTTGTAGACCGCAATGAGGTCTCCCCTCAGTCTCCTCCTTTCCAGGCTGAACCAACTCATAAAGCTTCCCCTTCTAGACCCTAGGCTCATATCTTGTAAGAGCCAGGTCAGATCCAGACAGAGTGTGGTAGATGGGGTTTCGTGGCCTGTTGCACCTTGGGTGATGTTATAATTCTATATCTTTCACTTGTGTTACAGTTACTGGATTTCTTTGCTAGAAAGACAGAACTGGAACTTCTTTTACCAAAAGAGCTCAATTTCTCTTGCTTTTAACCCTTACAGTTCACAAAGAAATTGCTTAATTTTTGCTCTTTTACCTTGATGCATTTTTTGAGTAATATGCGAACAATATGGTTGAAGACGTTCTGTATTTTAGACAGGTACTTAATGTTGATGCCTAGGTAAAATTGTGTTGAATCAAATATTAATTCAGTTTGCTCTCTGCTGTTTTTCTTTCTGCACCACTGCACATCATTACTTGTCTTCATTTCCTCTACAATGCAACAGGAGAGAATTCGCAACCATAAATATCGGAGTCTTGGGGATTTGGAAAAAGATGTCATGTTGCTGTGTCACAATGCACAGACATTCAACTTGGAGGGATCTCAGGTCTGAATGAGTTAATTTCTGTTAAATATATAGGTTTTCCCTATATAATGTTTTTAATGCCTGTTGATTATTATTTTTGTGTATAAACTCTCTCTTTCCATTCTTACTTTGAGTAGAAAGTCCATATTTTTAGAATCCAGAATTAACTGGACACTGCTGCAGTGTGTATTTTCAGGAAATTTCTTTCTAGCGCTAATTCTGAAGCCAGTTTTTTCTATCTGTGTGTACTTTAAAGCTGCAATAAGACTATTTGAATCTGTGGTAAAAGGCAGTGTGTGAAATGATGCATCAGTTTAGGTTTCCACAGATTCCGCAGTGGATCACAGAAGTAATAGATGTAACAGTACAGCTCTATGACAGGACTTTGAGGAAACACATCATAGAAAGCTCTTCAGTTCTGTTAATGGAAGATAAAAATTCAAGACTGTCCATCAGTAAAAACATATATATGAAGTTTTTCACCATCTGTTTTTAATTTTTTTTTTTTTAATTCTTGAAAGGTCAGTGTCCATTTTAAGAAACAGTAGGAATAA
>VWZN01014327.1:0-28200 GCA_013396955.1 Regulus satrapa
TTAAGGGGTGTTACTTCAGAGGAGTTAACACAGTGTTTTTGAATCAAGGAAAAAACCAAATGTTAAGATGGATTTCAAAACACTTGAGTCAAAACACTACCAAAAATGTATAAAATTTTATTTTATGAATTCATTTAATTATTGTGCGCAGCACATATATATTAAAATAGAAACAATTTCACAAACAATTGATTGTTTTGAACAGTTTTGTGTTTCTTTCAAATTTACAGTCTTAATTGTGAGTCCATATTGAGTCAGAACATGAGGTATATTTTAGTGAAAAAAAAGTAATCTGAGAAATTTGGCACCATTTTACTGTGCAAAATAAAATCTTGGAATTGAAATAGTGAGGTATACAAATATTACTCTGCTTTTTCAATGTGTGTTTATCTGTGTCTCTGCATGTCTAGAAAAATTACATTTATTTAAGAAAATGATTCCGTTCCAGCCAAATCTGCTTTCTAACAGGGGTGGATTAAATCTTAGAATGTTATGGGGTTTGCCTGAAAGGAGAAACTGAAAAACAAGACATCAGCTCCACAGGAAAATCCCATGTGCAAAATGTGAGCATGACAGGCTGGTGTGGAGCATCCATAGCAATGCTTTCAAAGCTCATAGCCCATGGCATGACCCCTGTCAATGCACTCTTGAGATGAGATACATTTTATACACTTCCAGGGATGATGACTCCACCATCTCTCTGGGTAGCCTGTTCCAATGCCTGACCACCCCTTCAGTGAAGAAATTCTTCCTGATGTTCACCCTGAAGCCCCCCGGCACAATTTCATCTTGTCCTGACTTCTTGTGACCTTATCTACAGGTTGTCCTCACTTGACCAGTATGTGCAAAATGGAACCAGTGATTCCCACCTTTTGTGCCATCTGTCCCAATGCTTACCAGTCCTGGTAACAATCACTTTCTCTAGGCTGCCCTGGCTTAAGAGGGAACAGACTTTAAGGATCCTATCATAAGGATGCTGGATTAAGCTGTGATCAGAAACAAACTTGTGTGCCAGCATTTTAACTCTGTTTCTTTCTACATCCCTGGACTCTTTCATACTTCTACAAACTTAATTTCAAACACAATTAAGAATATAACACCAGGATACAGATTGCCAGCTAATGTATTTCAGCACAGCTCTCTGTACCTCTAGGGACTCTAGGTCAGTGTACTGCCTGCTACTGTCCAAACTTCTTTGGCCACCCTCTCTCCCCACTTAAAACACCTTGATTTTTCACTTCAAATGCACATTTTTTTCCAAAGCAAACTGCTGCACATATTTCATGTGAACAGTGTGTCATTTTGGCTTCTCTCTGAAATACTGCAAGACCAGAAAATGAAGAGCAATTCATTTCAACTCCTTTCTTTCCAAAGCATCCTCCAAAGCATACCATTCTTGTACTGTGAGCAGCATTCCACTCTTCTTTTCCTCTTCATTTACACTGTGATCATCTCTTACATTTGAACCAGATAAACTCAAGAAGTCACACTAGAGATGATGGAAAACTGTATCTTGTTCACAAAACAATTGCCTTGGCAGCTTCATGGGAATGGTGGTGATGGCTAACCAACATCCTTGTAGTTATGTCCTTTGAGACAAATCTTCTGCAGCTATAAACTGATAGTTTTCCTGGGCTGATTTACTCCGGCTGAGGATCTGGCCCTGACAGTGTCCTTCATGCATGTCAGAAGGCTCAAATTCATCATGAATAGACAACCCCTGCAAATAGAATGGCATGTCAAGGCTGGACATAGCCCCATTTTGGCTGGACATGGGAAATAATCTTGCACTAAGATATTCCCTTCTGCAGCAGCATGGTTCATCTATGCTGAAAGTTATCATGCTCTGACATTGCATTGAATCTAGTTTCAAATTTAGGAGCACATCACCATTGCAGAAATCCCAAGGCTTCTGGCAACTGACATTTATAGTGACTATTGACTTAGGGCCTCTTAAAATACCCTTTCAAAGGCACAGAGAATGCAGCATCATTGGTGATCTGGAAAAGGGTTGTCAAAATCAAGGCAAGGTTATGTGCCATTTATAGAGCTTCTATGAGAGCTTTGAAGAGTGATTCATAAAACTCACTGTGTTGGCTTTGAAACGGATGCTTTGCAAGTGACAGAAATTGGAATTATGACACTAATTCCTCTGTCCCTACATGGGAAGGTATGCTTGTGTCGCCTCTGTCTTTCTCTGTCCTTCATATCTCAAGGAGGTTTTATAGAGAAGAACAAAATATACTTAAGACAGTGAAAATTCAACACAGAGTTTTCTAAAATAACTCTTTGCTGGAAGCTTCCATGAATTTTTTATATTTTATAAAATGTATCCCACAGACCAGTTCTAGTCCTTAAAGATTACCAACATTCAGGCTAAATGAAATAGAGTGCCTTTAAATATTTATTTTCTTTTATATAAAGGCACTTGGGCATCAGGAGACTGGGCTTATTGATTCATTAGAAGTGTGTAATTACTTAGATGCACATTCACACATCCCATATCTATATATACACAAATATTAATATTGAAGATGTACACATCTATATTGGAGGTAAGTCTAAACTAAGCTCACAAAATGACATTCAAAATCCTCAGCTCCAAATCAGTTTTGCATTTGGGACCCATCTGTGATTTATCCTGTGGGCCTCCCCATGGGAAATCAATTGTAAGTATTCATTTTGCCAACCAGTCCATGTGAGGAACCCCTTCAGAGACAGAGGAGCTCCGGGAATGGACAGTTTGCTTGTGTAGAAACAGTTGAGGAATTGGCACCTTAATGATCAAAACAAGATGAAGACTTTAAAGGACAGGACACAGTCTGTAGCGGGAGAGCTCAGGCAGATGTTCAGATGGTGTGAACTGCCTGAAGCTCTGGTGAAGCAAAATCACCTGATGATTTGGCCCATGATATGTAAACAGCTCACTACAAGAGGTTATTATCTGAGGTAAATAATGTTTAGTAAACCACCTATGATTGATTAGATGGTTGCCCACAGCATTCTGCATCTTCCAAAAACTTCTTTGCACTCCAGCTTGCATTTTTCCCTGTACAGCACCAAAGGAGGCATACAGCCATGTAAAATTTGTACAGAGTAGAAGAGAAGCAGCATTGTATTATATATGTGATGAATCTAGTACAAATATTTTTATCCAAATATACACATATATATAGTTTTCTTTTTTTTTTTTTTCTTCAATGACCAGTATAAATACTATACCTTGGAGATTATTCCTTATGTGCAAAATGAAACAGTTTGTCCTGGGATGTAATCTTCTGTTTTGCTGGTGCTCATATTCTTGGTAAGAAGTGGGTCACTGTCATGGCAGGAGAAACCTTGTTACCTCTCTTCACCCTGCCATGCTTGCTCAGGGCTATGTAAATGCCATGGTGAATGTTGGATTCATAGGCGTTGTAGTTATTGGGCAGCAAGGTTTCCTTGAATTTGCACTCATCTTGGAAAACAGCCTAAGGAACAGCAAGGGGAGGGTGTGGGGATAAAAATCAGGTACAATCAATATTCCATGCAGGCCCAGGTCATTTTTCTTCCTCATGTTTTTACACCAGGGTTTGTCGCAGTGTGCAACAGGTGGTGCCACAGCCACTGGGGCCAACAATTAATCTCCCTCCTTGCTGCTAATTTGGTGTCAGATGAACTCAGATGCCACCTGTTCAGATAATGGACTGTGTATTTCCTGTGGCAGATCAAGTTAAGTCATTATAAATAATGGATTTCTTCATTTTATTTGCAAGTAATTATTTGTGTCAGCATCACACCCTCTCACCTAAACAACAGCTTTATTTAAGACCTCCCCTGTACCAGAAATTCTGTAATTTATTTAAAAAATTATATGCTGGCTTTCAAAACCTTCAGAGCTTTTCCAAACAGCAGTGTCCAGGGACACAGCTGCTTGCTTGAATAAGAGATTTGATTAGCAATAAATATTTTCTTTCTTAAACATTAGTAATATTAAACTAGGCAGCCAGTTCTAAGCTGGGAAAACAGTTTCCATTTTCTCCATGTCGACACATGAAAATCCAAGGAGAGTGAGTTATTTGGGAGAGGAGGTGCAAGGACGAGCAGGACACAAATGCAGAGGAAATTAAAAGAGAAAGCAGAATAATTATCTGACCTCAAATGTCTGGCACATGAGATGCCATCAATGCAGTTCTCTTTGGGCATCAGTCCCATAACAGCACCCAGAGCCTGTAAGAGTTTAACTTAAGGCAGTGTGCTGTGCAAAGGAAAATGCACATCTCTTACAGCTTTTGAAAATGTCTTTGAAGATAAACAAAACTGTATTGAAAGTGGGGGAAAAAAAAATCAAAAGGGTTTCTGAAGCCAGACCTGCACTTCTTTAGGAAGACCCAGCTACATAAAGCTTGGACTTGTGGCACTTTTTAGCTACTTGTGATCACTTGTGATTGAAAGAATATTCCTGAGTTAGGACCTTACTGTGCCCTACTGCCATTAGGAGTGTGAGAAGGAATCAGGTTAGTAATGGCCACAGGTCACTCACATTTGGCCTTATTTTAGACAATTACAATACTTTGTTGGAATTACAGTTGTTCCAAAGGAAATGACTCTGCTGTTCCTGGGCAAAAAAGATTCACACAACCAACACCATTCATTATTTTGAGATGGGCTGATTTTGCCTATTGCCCAGAGCCAGCCTCTTTCAATATGCACCTCCTAACAAGCACTTTTTCTGCTGGATCTTGAGACTGGAGACGTGTTGCTCACATCTCAAAGCATTTAGATAGCAAATAATCTAGATGAAGATGATGGTGTTTCAGTATGATTTGCCTACCATTGTTAACAGTTATTATTATTTTCTCACCCTTTGCAACTGATCTCACAAAACTGATCATTAAAATAACCCCAGCCATGTTGGCCTTGTAGGGTAGACTTCCTATTTATTCTTGATGGTGTGGTTGTTTTTGGTAGGAGGGAGCATGTGGTCATTATTTTACTAAGGGTAGCTGTTGGATATAGCTATAATTGTGCCTCTCCTACACACAATGCAATGCAGGATGGAATCAATGGGGCTTAACTTTGCTACGTATTTGCAGCCCTGTGACCTTAGAAGAAGACATCTAATTAACCTGTACTATTTGCAGAATATACAGAAAGTAATAGTAGGGGACTGATGTGTCCCCTGTGCAGTCTTAGAGGAAAGTTTAAAATACCAGCCCTGTAACAGCCATGCTGCTCGTTGCATTAAATAGCACTGATGACAGCAGGCTGGGCAGGCTCCCTGTAACACCAGGGCTATTTTCTCTGCTTCTAATCAGAGATTTCCATAACAAAAACACTGAAACAAACAAAACCAAAACAAACTAAAACCAAACACACAAAGCAAAACACTAAACCAAAACAAACCATTTCAAAACATTTTTGTTAAAACTGGGAAAAACTACTTGCAGTTATACTTACTGTCCCATATAACCTGCCCTTGCTGTTCATCGCAATGAAGAGAGCACTTTTCACACCAAGAAGACTTACAACACCTCTTTCTACAGTGGATATTTCAAAGAGACCTGAAAAACATGAAGTTTAATAGGAGTGTTATCACAGAATCTAGAGCTAATGGAAGGCAATTCAGTATCTTTTTCTTTTAAACCCTAACAAACTTGTTATATATTCTTTATAAGAATTATCTCCCAAATGCAGCAAAATAAATATACACAGAGAATATCTTGCATTTTCTACATGTCACAGGATTTAAAAATATATTTTTCTAGAATTGTAATCATATTCTGTATAGCCTTTTGATCTATCAAATCTTTTCATCTGTCAAACTCTGGACCTTTTCAATAAGACAATTATTTTAATGTAATATGCTATATTTACAAAAGGTGTTTTTCTGAGCCATAAAGAAGTGTGGCTTGCATTTTGAAGTTCCACATGACATCTGCTGCAAAAGATTTTAGTAACTGCCCTGTACAGGAAATTCAAATCCATATGACCAATGCTTTCCTTAATTCTTAGGGTAACAGAATAGCATCCACAACAATGAGCAAACCAGGACCAGCAAACCCCTTTCATGGGACACACTGAGTGTCCCAAAAATATTGGTCAGATGGGATTCAAGAATCATGCTTTGACACTCTGGACTCAGTAAAAAACTCCCAGACTCAAAAGGTAAATGGGAAGGTGAGGAGCTAGAAAATGCAGCAGAGAGTGAGTTTTCTACCTGGTTTGTATTTTCTCATCTGTTCAGCAAAGCAGGTAAATTTGTCTAAATTTGTCTAAGGATTTGGTGCCATGTTTAAACCCGAAGGGTTCTCATGTTTATTGATCCCAGAGACTTTTAAAAGGCAACAGATGTAGCACATTTATAATATCAAGTCATAACATTTACACTCTGTGAAGGGTAATTACTAGAGTTCACAGCAATTAAGTGACAACTATTCTATTTCATTTCTGGATGCAACTCACTGTATTGGTTTTCATTGTGAACTCCGCTTATTGTTCCATCTGGGAGGATTTGAAGGTGAAACCCGATGCCCACGTTGCAGTAAAGCCTCCGCTGCCTCTTGATTCCTAGCAAATAGTCACTCTCCCAGTTCACATCTGCCATCTCCCCTGACATTCCAGCCATGGATCTGGACAGCAGAGATTGCCATCCTCTCTCCAGCAATGTGCCATTAGTTCTGCTTACAACTGGGTGTGTGGCAGCAATTCCAGCTAGCAAACCCAGGAGAAGGAACACAGGCAACATCCGGTGAGTGCTGGCGTTGCAGGACATAGTGATAAGAAGTCTTTTTGCCGTGGCCATCCGGTTCACCTCCTGGGCATGTGGTCAGAATTAATGGCCCTAAAAATACCGCCCTTCTTGTTTTTCTCCCTTCAGCATGGTGGCAGAGGCTTATTTTTGGAAAGCAAATAGAGCTTGCTGACCTGAAACTAAAGCCTGATAGCAGTTGGGTTGGGAGCAGAGACAGGCCAGCAAGATTCCAACTGGTGGGGACCATGGTCTGTAGATCCTGCTTCCTGCTGGGCAGCCTCTGTTATATTTGATTGAGCAGTCTTTGTAGTGCAGGGGCTATCCCTGCCCACATCATCACTCCGATATCCACAGCCTGCCCAAGGTGAGGCTGCCAGGGCTGTAACACAAACCTGCATCCTCCCTGCCTGCTGAGGTTGGAGTGCTGTCACCCGTGAGTGGAGGAAGGAGTGGGATTTCATTGGCTGTAGGAAGCAAAGGAGTCAAATTGATCAGGGAGTCAGAGGCCTCACAGGCAGCTTCCTTATTTAGAGAAGTAGGTGTAAAGGTAGCTCTGGATCTCATCAGTTTGCAATGAGAGATTTGCAGCCACTTCCTTGGTGGCATGATCAGCAGGTGCTTGTCAGGGCACCTCAATACTCGGTGACAATTGGCTTGAGGTCGCCACTGCTCTTTTTGTGCACACCCTGAAAAGCCAAAGCACCTCTTACTGTGTGGCCCATGTGCTAACCTCTGTCTTTACCTCTGCAGGGAGTTCTCCTGGCTGGCTAAAGGAGAGGTAAGCCATGCTGCAGGTACAGAAGCCCCAGCTCCTGCTGGTTTTATCCCAGCAGGAATTCTGCTGAGCAGGGCACATAGGCTGGAATGCTGATCTTGCAGTAACACATAGCTAGGAATATTAGGCCTTCCTGTTTTTCACTGAGCTGACTTCCAAATGAATACACTTACCTAGGGAGGATGTGTGCCTCCTGTAAGGGGGTAATAGTATTTGGAGGAGCAAGACAAGGACTTAGGTGATGTGTTAAAGATGAGGAAAAACTGAGATGGCCACAGCTTCCCAGTGTTTCACTGTCTCCTTTCCTAAAACCCAAATACTATTTTATAACTTATGATCATCTTAATTTGCCTCCCCTTCCATTTGCTCAGACTGTGATAATTGTTTCCCCTTATTTTCCACTGATGCTGTTTCAGCTCTTTTGGAGTTGGACACATTAGACTTTTATCTCAATTAGATTCACAGAATTTATCAAGATATTAGAGGAAAATGGCTGAGATTTATACAAATACTTTTGTCAATGTCTGTCAGCTTCTCATAGCACTCACCTTTCATCTTCTCTGTCATTTGAGAAGCCTGCTAATGAGGAGAGTACCTGAAAGCATAATTAAACTGAGCACACCCAGTGTAACAGAGTTTCACATTAGTGGAAGTGTAATAAAAGGGCTGGGACACTGCAGATACCCCAGTATGACTCCTGTGAGCTGAATGGAACCCCTGGCAGCCCTGAGGCAGATGAACAGTCAGAGTCAGTGATGTATGGGAATATTGATTGCTCTCAGGGACAGGCTCAGCTATAAAACGGGGAACAACAGGCCCCACAGGCACAGGCCCTGGCTTGTGCCAGGTGACATTTCAAGGTCTCTGTACCTTAGCTGAAGCTGAACTTGAACTATCACAGAATCACAGAATAACCTGAGCTAGAATGTGCCCACTAGGATCGTGCAAGTCCAATTTCTGGCTCTGCACAGGACGCCCCAACAATCCCACCCAATCTCAAGGCCTGAGAGCCTTGTCCAAATACTCCTTGAACTCTGGCAGGCTTGGGGTGGTGGCCAAAGGAAGAATATCTTTTGCTGACAAAGAAAACCCTCAGATTCTTTTCTCTCCTGCTTTCTAATTTATCTGATGATTTTTCATCTATGTAAAGCACGTATATAATTTTTAGGAAGGAATAATATTAGTATTTTGCACCCTCTTATCATAGCAGCAGTCTTCATGAGAGGCCAGCATCACTGGGAAAGAAAGCCCAGGGTCCCTGTTACAAGCATGGAACATTGATTTCCCAGCTTTTCTTATGCTGCAGTCTGAAACCTGTCCATTCCCAATGCCTGTGACTCCTGGCAACACTGCCTGATGTCAGAGCCATCACCGTCTGTAAAAACATGCATTGTAATATTTTCTCTCCTGCTTGTATTTCCCCTAGAGAACTTTTCAAGTGTAATGGTGCAGAGCTGGATTTTCATCTTCAGCTTTAATCACCTTTGCATCTTTATGTCTCATTCATCAGGTTTCTCAGAATAAAGACAAACCATGATAAATGAGCTAAACCAGGCTAAATGAGCTCTTCTAACTTTTGCTGGCACATCTGCCACTACAGATTCCCCACAAGGGAACACTGGCTTGTGTCTGGCCTCAGACTATGTGCATGCAGACGTGCATTCTGCAGTCTCGTACTGCTCAGCAATTCTGCATCAGAGAAATGAAGCTTGAACCATTCTCCAGCTGGATCTGTGGCCAGCAGGTTGCTGAGTTTCTGTGTATTAGCATCTGAACTGCTATGTAAATTCTTAAGCTTCTGATTCAATTAGGCAAGCTTGTTTGCTCTAAAATATGTCACATTTTGCTTAGACTTTTCCTCTTGGCCCACTAAGTGACTGTTTCCAGAAAACACACTGATTTACCTTCTGATTTTAAGGTAGCATGTTGTCCTGGCTTCATGTGCCCAGTGAAATTTGCAAGGGAGACACCAATAGCATTTGCAGTAAAAAAAAACACTGTGAACTCCAAAATGGTAAAAATTTACTTACTAAGAAATCAAACTCTGCTTACTCAAACTCTTAAGACCTGGGGTGACAGTGCTCACTCCCTAACTAAAGCAACAAGTTTTCATTGTCAGTATTTCATCACGATATTAAAATAACCTCTTTTTGGAGCACAGAAGTTCAGATCCACTTTCAGATAGTCTAAAAAAAGTCCTGTAGCAGAGCAGTAACATAATATGGATGCAGAGCACGTCTTTCAAAAAATGTGTGATGACTCAGGATCCAAAGTTCAATTTTTAAATCTGTTAAAATTCTCTCCCTATTTTAAGGCCTGGATAGTTTTCTGACCCAAAACTATCCTCTCATTGTAGCTGCTGACTCCTAAAGCATGTACAAGACCTGCTCAAACACTGTTTGTCATCACCAGTCATAAGGAGGCCAAGATATTAATGAGGAACTTCCATTTTGTCACATACACATAGGTCCTGGTTAGCCACTCACACACTCACACCTGGGCAGGAGAGTGTGCAAATTTAACAGCTTAGAGTAATCTCTCAAATAATTATCTTCCCTCTTCTCTATAGGGAAATCTCTCATTGAGATTTTACATGCCAATTTCTTACAGGCAATCACAAATCACAGAACAGCTTCCTACTATTTTCTTTTTGGAGGGAATTGGGAAAAGGATCAACTCCCAGAGGAAACTCTGGAGAATTTAGGACTAGGTGGATGGTAGCTTGCTTTGAAAAATACCTTGGTTTATTGCTTATTCATGCTGAACTCATTCTCTGCAGAGAGTATGTCAAGCAGAGACAGTCAAATATGCTCATCTTTTTCTCCTGAGCTGGCCAGGTCTCACTCTCCATGTCCCACAGAAATGGGAATGACTGTCAGAAAACAGAGTGGTGACTCCACAGTGAACCTGTGGCTTCCCAAATGGTACTTCCCAAATGCCCACCAGCCAACACTGCTTCTCTCATCACCTTCTCAGCTGTTCCCACTCCACAAGGACAGGCTATCCAAGGGTAAAAGGCCAAGCTGAAAAAAACAGAAGTGGCAGCCACCACCCCCACAGTGATCTGCCTGGTGTTATTTATTAAAAGAGATTAATTACAAGGGACATGTTTAATTTGCTTGGTTTCATGCAGTTTTCCCATTACAGCAGGAACAGGGACACTGCAGGAACAGGGATGTTAAATGCTATATTTCAGTAACATTTTGAGTAGGAAAGCAAAAAATCCCCCTTGCTTTTATTGTTGTTGGTGATGAAATTCTGTCCAGTGGCCCAGCTGGCGTCTGTGTGACTCCTGACCATAGAACATTCAGATTAAATTCTGCAATGACCATAGAAGGTTACAGGCAATTTCTGTCATTTGCCAGATAATTGTGTCTTCCTTGTGTTGTGCATCATTAGCTCAGTTGAGGATTTTCTCTTGCATGTAAATTCTTCATCCATTGGTCTGGATCCATCTCTAATATTTCAAAGGAGAATTCTGAAATCTTTTGTGCAGTCATCTGAACTTTTCCCTGGGGTTTTCAAGTGGGATTTCTTGGGGTGTTTTTGGTTTTGGTTTTGGTTTTGGTTTTGTTGTTTTTGTTTTTTCCTGCATGGCAGGCAACACCTGAAAGTCTAAAGCTTGTAATTCACCATTAACTCAGTTGTTTTATTTGTTGTTTAATAGAAAATATTCTAGTTTTGATATCTCCTCCTTTCCTCTTCTGCCTCTTTCTTCTCATTCCCACTGCACTCTATTCATTCTACGAGATCTGCACAGTTCCTGCAGAGAGCTGTTAGGGTTGCACTTGTTTGGCATCTTCTGTTCTTGAAGAAGGCATGCATTTATGACACAATGTTCTGAATTCTCCACAGAAGGATCACATAATTACTTCCCTGATAGCAAGGACCTTATTGATCTTTCCAAGGCAAATCAAAGTTTTTTTTCCCTTTGGTCAAAAATGCTCCGAAGAGTTTAACAGTCTCTTGATCCTTCAGAAGCTGCTGAGAATGCCTTCAACCTCTCCTTGAACACCTTCAACATGCCCCCTGTGCAACCTTATGCTCTCTACTGTACTTCCTTCAATCTGTTGTCTTTTCTCCTGTGCTAGGATGCCTTAAACTGACCATTGCACACCAGATGTACCAGTGACAGGAAATAATCCCTTCCCTCACCCCTTGACCTCCTGGCCACCTTTGGACTAATATACACCCAAAGTCTGTGGCTGTCCTGCCAGTGTCACCACAAGTATGAATTGGGGTTCAGCTCTATGCAGCATGACCCCAAGCTTCTTCTCAAAGCAAAGCTGCTCCCTAATCAATCAGTGCCCTGGACGGTTGCCAGGACTAATGTGTTCCCAGGGTCAAGGCTCTGCATTTCTTAATGCCAGGTTGCACAAGAATCCTGTCAATCTGTTATTCCAGTTTTTCAGGGGCCAGCTGGATGCCAGCCCTCCCTTCATTGCCTCAACTTTTCCTACAATTTATTGTTGCCAACTGCAGACTTGCAGGTTAGGGAAAATAGACTAATATGGGGGTAGTGATATATTCTTCTTCAAATGCCTGCCACATTAATGCAGGATGTTGTTTTCACTCTCCAAATTATTGTTCATTGTGATTTGGGTCTATTTGGTCACTACACATAGTAAAATACAATACTGAAATACAATTTTAAAAAATTGATTTGGCTTCTGCCAGCAAAGACCTCATTCTTTAGCATAATCTTTTTTACACTCATGTGATTTTAGATGTTTTCCACATAATCCATGACTACACAATATACTTAAATGGACTTGAATCTCCCCCCAAAGGCACAGCCCAAAGACAATGTGAGGTGAGTAAATGCAGTTCTAATCTAGTTGATTACAATGGTCATTCCATATTACTTTAAAATACTGCAAGTTCTATTTTCAGAAAGGAGCCTATTTATCTCTGTCAAAATATCCTCTGCTTTAAGTGCATTGAGTAAACCTCAATATTGATGCCATTTTTCCCACTGGTGTCTGGGATCTATTGAAGAGCTGGCTGCAAGTACCTAGAACATCAGTACATTCTCTACAAAGATCATGCAGGTTTGTGAGTTTCTCTGGTTCAAGGCTCTCTCTTTCTTTTCCTTGAAATGATAATTTCCAGTAGTAACTAAACAGTAGTGAATCTGAATCCAAAGCAAATTTTGTGTTTAAGACTGCAGCTATCTTGTTATTTCTTTGACAGGAACCACAGCGTAAGGTATTTCTTGTGATGGTTTTTAACATATGGAAGACCAAGATGAGATTCCTAAAATATTCTGAAAACCAGTTATAGCTTTAACAGTGACTGTGGTTAAATATAAAGCCTAAGTAAATTGTTCTATTAAAAAGCCCATACCTTATTTTTATCAAGTGATGTCATGAGGGCATGTTCAAAATCAGCCAAAATTTACTTCTGCAATTTTTAACAGCCCAGTTAAGTTGGTGCAGCTCCTTGTGCATGTTGTTAGTACAGAATTCCTCCTCTGACACTGACCAGATCAGGCAGACTCTAGAAG
Organism: Regulus satrapa; assembly: GCA_013396955.1. NCBI lineage: Eukaryota > Metazoa > Chordata > Aves > Passeriformes > Regulidae > Regulus > Regulus satrapa. The sequence goes on from VWZN01014327.1 coordinate 13,015, forward strand.
ATGAAACCTTTGAAGAAGACAGGCAAAGAAAATGCAAGAGCTGAATGAAAATGTTGAGTTTACTTTTCCCCAGTAAAGATAAGTCTCATTTAGAGGAATGAGGGTCAAGTTGTGATGGGTGCACAGGACCCTATTATACATTTAGTAAACCCTAGAATATTAAGTAAACCCTAGAATATATTTAATGCATTAATGTAATACTTCTCCTGACATCCTTCTCCATGCTGTCTTGCACTTTTCCTGTGCATAGGCCCAGTTTAGGATTATGCTGCTGTTCGTGCTGTGCAGCTCTTCCAAGCATCCATTCAGCAGAATGTGTATTCCACATCAGATTAGAGAATGATTTGTCTGATGCACACTGGACAGGAGGTGTGGAGCAGGGTCAAGGCAAGTATTCAGCAGAGCTCTGAAATTTCCTTTTTGATCAAGCAAGGAGTGAGCGTATGTTGGCAGATGGAATGTGTGCTCAGCTTATGTAGTGGAGTTTCAGCACTGACCTTTTGCTGTATTCCTCCAGCAGCAGTAAAATGGTTCTGCTTAAGTAGACTGACATAGACCACGTGCAAACCCAGCTGTCTTCTCCTGCCCACCATTTCTCCTACTGTTACAAGAAGCCTGGATGTATGGGAATGTTGTCATTTAATGTTAACATTAATAATAACCACTCATGGAAATAATGTGAAAATTAATGGTGCTCCACCTCGAGGAGCCAGTTTAAGGACATGAGTCCTGACCACAGGAGTGCATGTTAATAGGTCCTGGGTTGCCGTACTTTATATTAAAGTCTTCCAGACACAAACAAGAAGCTAAAAGCTCTTACCCCTGTCCAGCTTGACCCATCCTTACTTCTCTTTGACTGCTTTATATTTTTCATCCTTTGTTTCTCTAAGTGTCTTGCAGGTCTGGCTGTTTATGACTCCACTATAAAAATTAAGATGGATTAGGCAGAAGCAGGTGATCCAGCAGGACATTTATTAGTGGGCACAATGCTTCTCTAAAGAGCTACTCGTGACAGCATCACAAGTAAAAAGACGTAGATACAAAAAAAGACATGGCTCCACCATGTATTGTACAGAGCCTGTCCTTCCAAATTCTTGATGCCTTTTTCATGGAATCATAAAATCATATGGGCTGGAAGTGACCTTTAAAGGCCATGTAGCCCAACCCCCCTGCAATGAGCAAGAACTTCAACATATCAGGTTTCTCAGAGCCCTGCTCAGCCTAACTTTGAATGTTTCCAGAGATGGGGCATCCTCCACCTCTTTGGGCAACCTGTGCCTCTCTGGGCAACCTCAAATCACCTTGGTGTCCCTCCTCTGCATTAGCTCCAGCAGCAACATGTCCTTCCTGTGCTCAGCCCGCAGAGCTGGGCCACTTCTCAAGCTTGTCCAGGTCCCTCTGGATGGCATCCTGTCCTTCACATGTGTCACTGCACCCTCAGCTTGGTGTCATCTGCAAACTTGCTGAGTGTGGGGTCAATCCCACTGTCCATGTCATTGATGAAAACATAAAAAATGACTTGATCCCATTACAGACCCCTGGGGGACACTGCTTCTCAGCCATTAGGAAGTGCTGACTCACCTGCTGGGTCTCACAACCAGGTAAAAGGGCTGATTGTCCTTGTCCAGAAAGACTTACCTGGTCTAAAACAATCAGAAGGAGAAGGGGAGAAGAAAAACTAGAAAATGTTGGTTTTTTGCAGCAAAAGATTTTCCACTGTAAGCAAAAGTAAGATACAAATGCCATGTATGCCATTATGCATGTAGCAACATACGTTTGCATGATTTGCTCATAATTTAAGGACTGCTTGAAAGAAAGAACCACTTCCAATGGGCAGGGAGAAGTGCCCAAAATGGCTAAAAACACATCCAAAATAACAACTGGTGGTCAGGCAGTGGTTTCCAAACAACTACTCAACAGAAGCACTCATATCCTCTTCTGTAGCTTGTCAAGCTTGGGGCCAAGCTCCTGCCAATGACCCACTGCAATTTCCATCTTTGATTGGTGAGTGGGGAGAGAGATTCTTTTCTCAAAAAGGGAGGCTTGGCTGGCCTGTGTTGGTAGGATTTCCGCAGTGGGAATAGACATGGAACACTCTGATAACTTGGGTGCTGCACACACAAGGAGCAGCGGAAGGAAGCAGCCCCTGTTTGTGGGGTCAGGCTATTTCTGCTGAGATTTAAAACTGCTCTTTGGAACAGACTTGAAACAGTCATTATAAATTACTTGCATGAGAGAGTACAGAGCATTTTGGAAGATTATAATTTATGCCAGGCAAAAGCTGTTATGGTTCAGTTTAAGGAGCATAAAATAAGACTTTTGGGAGACAACCAAACTACCTTCAACTTTGGTAACTCCCCAGTTCAAGACACTCCTAAATTGAAATGTAATTGATATGCAGGGTCTGTTCCTGCCTGGGGGGCCAAGGGCCTTGAACTACTGTTGAAACCACTAGATATCAAAGATACTCTGATGATATTTGGCTCTGTTAAGAGTCAGCCACTACCCATTAAGAAAGAGCTTATAGTGCTTTGGAGTGTATGATTCTCTTTACTCTTCATCTAAACCTGAATTAACTTAATGATTTCTTCTCCCAAGGCTTTGTCTTTCATGGAAGGTATCTCTTGAAAGAATGCAGAGTTTTTCTTCACAGGATCCTCCTTTCTTGCAGACTTAAAATCAATCAACTTATTAAGTCAACCGGAGACAAAGCACATCTGTCTGGACCCAGATGGTCATCCATATGCTTTCCCAAGATGGAACAGAGGGAGGGAGAAATCAATCCATTTCTGCTGACCAAACAGGTAGGCAGATATGAAGCCCTGTCTTGCCATCTCCCAGGCAGTTTAAGAGTACTTTGTACCACAAAGGCATAGCTGTATCCTCCTGTTATCTTGGAAATGACAGTGGTTATCACTCCATTCTCAGAGAAATATTTATACAATATGAGACTGATTTCTAAGTTTTAAGGAATACTGCTTCTCTAAATCTTCCCTATTTTCCTTTGTTAGTTTTATTCCTGTTAGTAAAGTTGAAACTCTTACTGGAACATGCAGTCCAAACCTGCCTCCTCCTCTTTACTCTTTGCATCCTTTAAATATTTACAAATGGTTTTCATATTCCCCTTCAGTTGCCATTTAGACAATGTTGCTGTGTGTGTATCTCTTCAAACTTAGCACTCTTGGAAGGGCACATGAGGCCAAATTCTGCTCTCAGTTACATCTCTGTAGTTTTGGAGTAACTCAGCAAACCTGATAAAAATTGAATTGACATGAGCAACACACAGAACAGAAGGTGAATGCCAAAATAAAAACCAGGATGGCAATAAAAACTAACATCACATCCTGTGGGCCACAGACTGTACAAGGTTGGTGCTTTTTCTATCATGGTGTTTTTTGCTGCATTCTCAGTCTCTGGAGTAAAGATTTAGAAGAAGCTGTGAACTGCAACAGCCATCAGGAAGATGCCAGTACCTACAATGGCTCCTCTGAGAAGTGAGATATAGCACATCATTGTGTGCTGGTCTCTGCAGAGTGCTTGCATGATTTAACACTGAGTTTCTCTATGTTACATAGAATATTTGATACTAGGTACTTCCTTTTTCTGTGTGTGTTACAAACACGACACAATAACCTTGTTTTGTTCAGTGACTTTTTTTTCCTATGGGTACTGATAATTACTCCAGCAGAGAATATTTCTCCACCTTTCCTCAGCCCTTCACATGGCTGGTTGAAAATACCCTCTATGTCTGTTCTGAAAGCAGAGAAACTGGTCAATGAGAACAAAACTGAGCATCACATACTGAAGTCCACCATCCATTTCCCCATTAAAAAAATATGTAATGTGGAAAGCACATGCTCAGAGAAAGTTTTGTTTGCTCAAGTTGTCTCATCTCTAAGCTGCACTTGGCAGAGCTTGCAACACTGACTTAATATCCTAAGTTGACTCATTTCCATGCCTTTTCTCTTCTGGACCCTTCATTATAAAGAGTGAATGTTGTTTTTTCTCCCTTTACAGGCTATTCTGACAGAAGTGGAAAGGAAATAAAGAACTGCAAGCCACCATTCTTCACCCAGAATCTGGCCTAATTTCCAAGGAATAACCTTCAAAAGAACTTGCTTCTAAATTCTGGGGTAAGATTACACCTTAGTGCTTAAATGCTATTATATCATAAAATCAAGCCCTTCAACTTATGCAGAAATAAAGCTGTTTGTCCTTATACATAATAATAACATATTCTTCTAGTTCTCTGGTCTCATAGGACAACAGTCCTGTGGTTGCTACTGACTTCTACCACATCTAGGATATAGTATGAAGTAATAAATTTATTTTTATGCAGCACTGATGGTCTGTTCTGAGAGCTCCATGAGGTAAAGATACAAGAAGAGGACAGGCATCACTTTACACAGATGATCTGGTGTGAATACGAGGGAATAGGTCTGTATTTCTGGGCATAGCACTGGCAAAAAAACCCCAAAACTGGCAATAAAGTAAATGAGGCATGAAAGACTAATGCTTAAAATACTACACAAGCATAAATTAAACTTTCCTCTAATGAGAGGAAAATTAGGTACAGATGCAATAAACTGATCAACTTTTAAGCTCACAGAAATACCAGAAGTGGGTTAGAACATGCAATCTCAGTCCTCTCAGATGGAACTGGATGTTGTTTAAAACCCCTTCCAACCATTCCATGATAATTTCCTCCCTTATGTTCTATCCCCTCTCCATAATCACCTTCTGTGGCTTCATTCACCTTTCATACAATAGGAAAAGTTATAAAATAACTCTTTCATCATTAAGATTTTGCTGTCTAGAGTGAACTACTGCAGAAGAAAGGACCTTGAGTACAACTCCCAGGTTGTAATGGTGACATTTATGGCATTGAGCAGGGTAGAGGCACCTCGCCAGGACAAGATCTGTACATATGCTTAACTGCCTGCATTCCTCTCCTCCTGTTTGTCACCAGTCCCCACAGAGGCAAACAGACAAAGGTCGCAGAGCTGGTGACAAGAGGCAAAGGGCACTGAGTTATATTCTTGACAAATCCAGACTCCTGACATTATTTTTTCCTTGCAATAACCTCAGTTCAGACTCAGCAATGGGCACCTACAATTTACAGTGGTCATCATGAGCAAATTAAAAAAGCTGAACAATGGCATTTGCACCTCACCTCTCCCAGTGGCAAGATTTTTTTTATTTGATCCAAGCCACATGTATAATTTTACACAACATTTTCAAGGCATTAAATATTGTCACCATTCCAAGGAATCTGCACTGCATATACAAATAAAAAACCTCATGCCCATTAAGTAATTTTCCTCTTAATCTTGAATAGCTTTTCATGACTGAAACAGAATTTCTAAGGTGATTTAATGTAATTTCTAATTACACCATAAACTGCAGCCTATATTCTACAGCTGCCAGGCACAGACCAAACAGAAAGTGCAGCCTAGGGCAGCCCATCTCTACATTCTGCTTTTCTCCAAACACAGCTAAAAATCTGCTGTTAGCACCACTTCCTTGAGAACAGGTATGAAAAATGGGAATATTAAATGTTCTGTCATGGCTCCTCCAGAAAAGATTCCATTTGGCAGTCTTTTTCAGCATTTACAGGGTCACACTTCAGCAAGCAAAATTAATAGTTTTCCCATACCATTCCTTCCACTTTGGCTTTCCAAAACCTCATCACTAGAGCTTGTTTGTTCATTTCAGTATCAAAGACCAACTGGTTCTTCTGATGACAAGTTTAGATGCAACCTGCTGAGGACTTAAAAAAAATTTCAAAAATAAAAGGCAAAAAGCTGAGTTATTTTTCTAGAAATTAGTGGCAGTTTCATCCAACTGCTACTAAATTATTGGAGTCTTCATGCTTTGGCAAAAATACCAGGCATAATTTTTATTACCAAAGAGTCTAGAAGTATAATCAAGATATTTGCTCAAGAATTTTTGGTGTTCCTTGCTGGTAGATTTGCTGACTGAAGAAAAATATCAAACTAATATAAGTAGGTAATACAGACATTTTCAACTCACAGATAAACCTTACAATTTCTAAAAAGGAATAGTTGCCACCACACCTTTCCCAGACAGCATTAGAGCACTTGCTTTTCTGGGATCAGAGTTTGATTTCAGCCTAAGGCCAGCAATGTAAAATGAGCTGTAACAGGATTAATCCAGCTCCTTCTAGAGGAGTTTACATACTTCTTTTCTAGAACACCAAATTAGGTCACATTACTTGCATGATTCTTCTTTAGAAGCTCCTGGCAGAGAAAAAACTATTTGACAGTTTATCACGAGATGTTTGCTGGGTCACTCACATGGCTTCCTGCAGCATGCAAGACTTGATAAAAATACTAAACTGAGTCTGTTAATTACACAGTGACTTAATAATGATCACGAAATAGTGAATATTCCTTTGGTTCTCCATGAGAATTTAAAATTATGCAGCTTCCCCAAAACAGAACTTTTAAATCTCTGCATTTATAATAATAAATTAAAAAATCACAATGATGTCACAAAATAATTTGGGTTTTAATTGGCTTCCAGGTCCTTCAGCTTCCAGTGCAGAATTTCAGCAGTACATAGGAAGAGGTTTCTGATTCAAAGCATGGCCTGCCAGGATCCCCATGATTTCCACACAGCAGAACTGTGGATTTGGAAATCCCACCATCTGGAACCCTCAGCCCCACAGCAACTTTGCTGTAAGCCCAGTAGTTCTGGCAATCCCAAGAATCCCTGCAAAGTTGCAGACAAGACTTTCCCTGTTGTCATGGAAGGTCACGGCTGCTTCCAGCTCCTGGATGCACAGCTGAGTTCCAAAAAAAAGCAGTTTCCAGTATCCCCGTTAGTCCACATCACTGGGATGTAGGGGTAGTTTGGTTGGGTATTTTTTGACTGGATTCAAGTTTGTCCCAAGAAATTTCATAGCTGCATCTTGATAGGTCTCCCTAGCATTTCTGATTAGTCGTAAAATGTTAATAATAAATAAGGAGAACATTTTATCTGTATAGCAGGGTCCAAAACAACTGTGTTCCTATAAAGTTGTCAATATGATAAACTTGTCAATGTGAAGTGTGGAAGTAAACCAAAAAGCAAACACAGTAAAAATCTTTAAAAAAGAAAAAAAAACCCTTTAAAATTTCTAATTATTGTCACAAGTGTATATTAATTAGATTTTAAAAATCTAACAACCAAAAATCCAAACAACCACTTCCACAATCTACAAAATGCAACAAAGGGTAAATGTTTGATTCAAGTTTTTCATTTTGTAACAGTAAAATCAGGCAGTGATACATTTTATTCCATGGCCACTAGGACAAATTCCATTGGTATTTTAAGGAAACACCTGAGGTGCTTCATATTATTTGAAGTCACTGAGAAAATTCAGAAAATATTTGTAGAAGGCAGAAGACCCCATTCCTAGCATACGCTCTTATTGCTACTACTTATGGTATGAGAATTACCTATATATTTGTGTAGATTTCATACATGCTATATTGATACTGTTTTTCAAATAAAGGTGAGGAATTCATCATCAATCCTGTGCTGAAACAAAGCAAGAATCAAAAAGCAAAAATCAGCTGCTACCAGCCAAGTACAGGCAACATTTATCTTACATTATAACACGATTCTTGAAATTGCAACAAATGCTGCTTTAGGGTCATCAGTCCACAGGAAAGAGACACCTTAGTCCAGAATCTCTTTAATCTCATCCTCTGCCAACAGGACACAGGTTAGTGCCACACAGAAATCAGTGCTTGGAGGTCAGAGTCAGTGTGGAGGATACTCTGAAGATCTGTGGCAGCATGTTACTCAGCTGGTAAAACATTTCCTCAGAAATTGTCTGGAAAAAGAAAAAACAGGTAAGCTTTGGCTTTTTGTGGTTTGGAAGAATTGAGTCTCTCTCAATTTTGTTTCTTGGTATTTAAGAGAACTGCTGCTGTTGAGAAGACAACAAAAATAATTTTCAAATTGTGTGTTATAATTCTACTGAATCCAGTTAAAAGAATGACCTAAAAATACTGGTTGTATATTTAGGTGACATATCCATTTCCAGTGGATTTCTTGTTCCAGGGATTGATTCTTTCTGCCAAACATAAGCAGGACAGTGCTGCTTGTTATCTACAGGACTCCTCTTCTCTGCATTTCAGGACTAGATTCAACTTCGGAATTTATTTGTATCTTCCTCCTTCCTCAGCAGCTTTCTACTTTGTCAATAACTACATGTTACTCCTTTCCTAACACAATTCTACTTTTACTGCTTTTTAGAAAAAACCTTGTGCTGGCCATCTTTGGATTTAGATCAGCTAGAACTCCAAATGAATTAATTTCAGAATCAAAATTAGAACTAACTTCAAACACCTTGAATAATTAATGTTTTTGTGGAAGCATGAACTTCCTGCATTTCAGCTTTCCATGTTGTTAGACAATATGACTAAGAAACAACTCAAGTTATGTAACACAAGGTTAGCCCATCAGAGTAATTAACAGCAAAAAAGTCTCTTTTTCAAAGGTGATACATTCACTGTTTGTAGAGGTGAACTTCCCAGTTTGAAATTTTAGCATTCTCTTAGAAAGTACTACTGGGTATTCAAAAATATAAACCTACCCTTACTCCACTTTTATAGGCAAGGAAACAAAACCAGGTTGATTAATTTAAACTCACTCAAAAGGGGCAGGCCATAACAAAAAAATCACTAGATCTGATGACATGCAATCTTTTACCATCAGTCTCCTAGGTTGGATATGACTTCGGTTTCACCTACCTGTGGTACCAGGAATTGCACAGTCCGAGAAATTCCTCCATCCCACGAGGCCATTTCCATCATGAAACCTAAAAAACCAGCATTGATACTGTCTCGGTTACCTGTGCAATACTCCCCAGCAGTTACAGCATGAGCACGCAATGAGGGAGTTTTCACACCCAGGAGGGTTTGACCTGCCTTAATTAGGGATGTCCTCAACTGCCTTTAAATCAGACTTGGAAATCTGAATGAAATGTAGAAAAACCTAATGAGGAGTTCTGCAGAATACCTATACTGAGGACTGAATAATTAGTCCTTCTGTACAGCACAGTGATACACAGCAGACGTGAGGGTTTCTCCAAACAGTGTGCCAAGGGTTCTTTCCATGGCTTCCTTTTCACTGAGAAACATGGTTGATCTCACTGTGCCCTTGCAGTGCCTCAAGGGAACACACAGGAAAGATGGAAAACAACTCTTGACAAGGGCCTGGAGTGACAGGACAAGGGAGAATGGCTTTACACTGACAGAGAGGAAGTTTAGATGGGATATGAGGAAGAAATTGTTCTCTGTGAGGGTGGTGAGGCCTCAGCACAAGTTGCCCAGAGAAGCTGTGGCTGTTCCTAGATCCCTGGCAGTGTCTAAAGCCAGGCTGGATGGGACTCTGAGCAACCTGGGATAGTGGAATGTGTCCATGGCAGGGACTGGGGGGACGTGTGTGGAGAGGAGGGAGGTGTGGAATCTTTAAGGCACTTTCAACCCAAACAGTCAAACAGTTCTTTCTATGATTCTATGATGATTCTATAGGGAAAAAGTTCAGCACTCATTTATTGCTCAAGTGATGAACTACAAAAGGCCACAGGAGTCCTCTTGTGGCAAAAAAAGGACAAAGAAAAAATACTTGTTTAATAGAAGTGGATAATATAGATTACATACCCATTGTGAACTACTAAAGGTCCACTACTATAGGAAGAGGTTCCTCAAGCAAGTGGTTGAAAGATAGTGACTGTTTCAACTATTTAAGTGTAACACACTGAAATGCAGAAAGTAAAAACACCACTTGGAAAGATAGAAAACCATGCTGAGTCATGAGGACTATTTTTTCCTAATATCCAACCTAAACCTGCTGTCAGTGTGAAGCCATTCCCTTTTGTCCTGTCACTCCAGGCCCTTGTCAAGAGGTTCTCTCCCTCTTTCCTGTGGGCTCCCTTCAGGCACTGCAAGGCCACAGTAAGGTCACCCCAAAGCCTTCTCTTCTCCAGGCTGAACAATCCAAATTCCCTCAGCTTTTCCTCACAGCAGAGCTGCTCCAGCCCTTTAATGAGTTCATGTCCTTGCTCTGGACTGGCTCCCCAGATCCCATTGGAACTCCACTCCCGTACCTTTGACACACTTGAACACGAGCTCTGCCCTCTTCAGGCACCATGGAATGGTCATCTCCTAAAATGAAGTAATAAAAAGGCTCAATGCCCCACAGATCTAACCAACAAGAACAGCAGGGAAATTATTAAAAGTAAAACATTTTTTCCCCTAGAACTTAATTTTCAAGCAGCATTTGAGACCTAGTTTTCAGAACATTCTACACAGGTGTACACAACTTACAGGTGACCATAAAAGCAACACCACTACTTATTGCTAGGGGAGCCAGTGTCAGAAGAATATTTTATATTTTCCAGATGAGGTGTTGAATAAAAGTGCTGTCAAACCCACTGGGAACTGGGCTGTTCAATTTCCCTGTGGAGCTCCAGAAAAAGTCTAATATTCAACTGATAACTGTCAGGTTCGTGCTTCAGCAAATCAAAGGCAAACTCCTGACTACATCTTAATAGCACAATGATGACTCCTATCTGTTCTTGACTTTGGTTAAGGTTTCTTGTCACACCCACAATCTTCAGTAAAACCTTCTCTCTTATACTGGAACAAGCCCTTCTTCCTTAAGATGCATTTATATGAGAACAAATGAAATTCATCTTCATCTGATGAAGGAGTTTCAGATATCAACAGCCAGAAAATCCTTACCTGAACTTAAGTAACAAAACATAACATGACATGAAAACAACAATGGTTTAAGATAAGGCTACAAGCATGGGCTAAATAATTTAAGTTTAAAGTTCATGAAACATTTTTTGGCTGCAGGCTACAAGGCCAATTACACCATAATTCCATCAGGGATAGAATGACTCACTGCAAACACCTCTCAGAAAGAAGAAAGCAGTATCTCTTTCTACTCTACTCTTCAACATGAAGATGAGCACTTTCTACTCTGAATGTAGGAATGTAGACATGGAAACCAATTTATCATTCTAAGTACTTTTTCAAACTTAAGCTTTACAGACTTTTCTATTCACTAAAGTCAGTCTCTATTTTGCAATGCCAAGCACACAGTGCAATCTGTTTTTGTCAGAAAGCTTAATTTCAGGATTAAAGAAAGATATTTGAGAGACAAGGTGATCTAAGAATGCCCAGTGATAACACAATTGATAAACTGAGTGTGTGGCTTCATTAAACAACTACTGAAAGCCAAAGTTCCTCCTTAGGTGGGAGGATCTCCTGCCATCCCCCCAAAACACACTGTATTTTAAAAACAGGGTAAGTTTGAAATATCTTTTCATAAAGCTTTCATTATGTAAATTGCTGCATCCCTACATGCTGCTTTTAGGGTATACACCACATTGATTAATGGAACAGAACAGTGCTGGACAAGTTTGGGTTTTTACTTTTTTAGTGTGTGGTTGTTTTTTGACTTCTTTAATTTTTAAGCATTCTGGGAGCAACACTTGGTGTTTATTATAACTCATCTGCCCATGCATGCTTTCCGTCACAAGCAAGGTTTATTGTTGGTTTTGATCACTGCTTTAGCTCTCTCAGGAGCACCTTGAGCAATCAGTGATAGGAACTGAGCCTTACAAGGACTGATCAAGACAGCAGGATATGACTCCATTCCTTGGGCTATTTTAGAGGAACAGAGAGAGGTTAAATTCTGTGGGCACTCAGAGAAATAACAGAATGTTGCTCTCTGAAAGCCACAAGAACTGAAAATGACATAGTAGTGATTCAATTCTAATCCATCTCCACAAACATAAGTTCTCATGAATTCACCACATTACCAGGAGTTTTCTCTGGTGTGGAAATGATGGAGGATCAGCTAAGCACCAATTCCAAACACAGAGGACATAAGAAAGCAAAAAAGCAAACAGCCAACCTCCTAGAGGGAGTTTTGGATAACAGCATTCAAGAAAGTTTACAAAAAAACAAACACCTGGAACTTTGGGTGTTTTTCACTTGCAGACACACTTCAACCCTTTTTAGGATGCAATAATTTTGTCAAATTAGGATTTCTTCTACTCATTAAAAGAGAAAAAAGGGGGGGGGAAGGGGAGAGAGCATCATCAATTAGAAAGATATGCTGAAACCCTTTTGATTTTATTTTCATTTAACTTGTAATAGGCTCATTGGACATGCCCAAGCTTGAGGCTTGGGCTTTGCAGAACCATGCCATAATCAGGTAATTAAAACTGTAAAGTCCACTTACATCATGTGGGAAAAATATTTCAAAACAAATTTCAATGGTAAATGGTAATTTCAGTAAGAATTAGCAAGGTGTTTAACTCACAGTGCACCTGTGCAAATCCTAAACATTGGATGAACGGATAGAAATTTAAAGGCAGGAAACTCAGATTAGAAACATTTGAGGTCAATACACCCTTCAGTATGTACCTCTGTATGGACATAAACTATGTTCATAAATATTTGTTACAAAGCCTACACTCCTATTATTTCTACTTTTTTGTTTTTTAAATTGTCTTAAATTATGGTAATAGACACAACTGAACCGAGATCACTGAAAAGTCACATTTTTGTCACTGTCGCTGTGTGGACAACAGCAATGTTGAAATTACCAAGGGAGAGTGCCAACTCTGGCATTTTTAGCAATGCCTTGCTGTTAGAGCCATTTAATTCCCCAGTTTATAGCAGATTCCAGTGATCAGACAGTAACATCTCACTTGTCCTGAAATGAAACTTGCCTGCTTTTGCCTTTCTCAGGTGTCAAATCCAGGTTTTTTCCTTCAGATCAGAGAGATCTGTTTTGGTTGTTCTTGCCATAAGAAAAAAAAAAAAAAAAGGAAAACAGAATTCTTTATTTTTAAAAATAGAAATAATAATGAAATCTAATGGCATCACAGAGATCAATACAGTCAAATTGACAGAGAGCAGGATTAGATTGGATATCAGGAAGAAATTCTTCCTTATGAGGGTGGTGAGGCCCTGGCACAGATTGCCCAGAGAAGCTGTGGCTACTCCATCCTTGGAAATATTTGAGCAAAGGAGGCTTGGAGCAACCTGAGACAGTGCAAGGTGTCCCTGCCCATGGCAAGTGATGGGACAGGATGAGCCTTAAGGTCTCTTCTAACCCATAGCAGTCTGTGATACTGTGATTACTTTTGTGAGGTTATGAACACCACTCTTCCATCTGCATTAGGAGAAAACCATTGGGAAAAACACAGACAACACTGCTAATGAATGCCTGTCCCAGGGAAGCACGGAAACATCTCTGCAGCTGGGCTCCTGGTTAACCACCTCACAAAAATGTTCTTCTGTAAGTGGTAAATGCAGAGTCAGAACTGCAGCTGCCAAAGGCACTGAGTTCAGGATAACTTTCAGAAATCTGTCATTATTCACTTTTCCATCAACAAGGAGTTACAGATTTGTGTGTTTCAAATCAGGTGAGCCAGCGGCCAAGCACTGTAATAAGCCAGCTACTAATGGAAGTAATAAATAAATAAATAAAAAACAAAGAAGTTGTGCCTTAATACACATCCAGCTCACCTTCTGCATACTCTGCAAAGACTTACAGGTACAATACAAAGGTAAATTGTTTTATCAGGACCTTTTTAAGAATCCAGCACTAGAGAAAAAGATAATTCTTCAGTTTCACACATCTCAAGGCACGTTCAACCCTTGGTCATGTGCTTTATTTGTAGTTTAAAATACAGTTATGCAAACAGAAGCTAAAACTAACCAGGCTTAAAGGAAACAAAAACCAGAATAAGAATATAATCAAGTGGCACCTTGATCAAGAAAAAGGTCAATATATTTAATAAATTTCAGAAACAGAGAAACTGGGTCACATGAGTGTCCTGCATGCTGATTACTTGCATTTGTGCCCAAAATGTCTAACAGATGAAAAATTTCAGAAATAATCTCATCTGCTCCTAAAAGTTTACTTTTACATATGGAAATACATCCTTTAGAAGCTTCATTATTGGGTGTTTTAACCTTTTTCACTCCTTGCTTTTCATGATAATAGGCCCTGATCCTGCAAAAAACGGTCACTTCTACTCTGTGTTCTAGTCAAATTCTTTTATAAAACCAGTCACTGTTAAAGGTAATCCACTGGTGAGCATTTATCTTGCTGTGAGTCAGCCATTTCCATGAAGGAAAGGCAATATTGAATTTACAATTGAAAAATCAAAGGGTTATTTTTAAAAAACCCTCAAACAGACTGTAATTATTACTGATATCCTTGCATGGATGACAGAATTATCTTTTTTTTCTCATTTCTGTACATTTACAGACTTTCCAGCTCTTCAGGATATGAGGCATATGGCTGTACTCCCTGCCCATCACTTCTTTCCCTGCCTTCCCATTCCTTTTTTTCTCTGTGAGCCAGGTGTGACAGAGAAAAGAAGCCGTCAAGAGTTTTAAATTGCTGTCCACTGAGAAATGTTACAGCTGATTAAGAGACAATCCCTACATAAGAGTCCCACTACAGAAGAAAATACAAAACTCAGCACAGTAAGTAAGAACAGAAAGAGCCTCAGCAATATGCTGCCTTTTGCTCAGCCAGTATTTGATATGTCTTGGAGAGGAAAAAGAAACAAAAATTAGGCAGCGAAAGGGGAGGCAGTTCAAAGTGAAGGTAAAACTTGGTTGCTCCTGTGTAGGGTTGAGGTGGTAGAAGATTTACAGAAGGTGAAGGTGATGTTTAGATTTACAGAGCTCTAAGCTAATCTTTGCCAGTTCTGCTGCTCCCAAAACTTAAGTTTTAATGTTATACAGCTGATGATAATTAAAAGTGAGGATCTGGTATCACTACTGCATCAGCAACTCTGAAGGCAGAGTTTCAAAGCAAGAGCTTCCAGTTCTGTAGTCCCATCTTTCATTAATACTTGTACAACTGCAGTGAGCTGGATTCGGGAAGTCAATTGTCCAAAAGGAGGGATGGCAATAAAAACTTCAAGGGATTCAGCTGGCTGAGATGTTTGTAATCGGTCCAGCTCCTTAATTTGGGTCACCATGTAGATAGATGGTAAGGCAGAAGCCAATGAGAGAGGAAAACCATGACATTTAGCCTAAATCAGCATGAAATTCAGGCTGAGTTACAAAAATCAAAGGACATAAAACCAGCCCAAATCCCCGGAGTGAGCAGGGAGGAGAGGTTCCC
>VWZN01014350.1:0-11622 GCA_013396955.1 Regulus satrapa
CCATTCGCCATTTCATTCATTCCCCACGTTGCCACGAAAGCGCCCGCCCGCCTCTGCCTCCAGCTGATCGGTACGATCCTGGAGCCTGGCCTTCCCTTGACGCGTCCATGTGCAGCGGAGCCGTCCCCCCCTCGCCCGAGAACCCGGAAAAGCGCCAAGACCCGGAAGTGCGCTGGAACCCGGAAGTTGGGCGGCTCCCGAACCCAAAAGTGCCGGCAGCACGCTGCCGGACCCTGCTGCCGTACCACGCCCCACTGCGCCTGCAGCTGAGGCTTGAAGAACCCAGATCACTGATGGATTTTCGAGACCCTCAGAGAGGGAACCCGAGCTACTGCCCTACTGCCAACCCCCAAGAGGAAGCCTTTGCCGCACTGCCGGTACCAGCTCCATCACCACTCCTATCAGATACCATCCCTGCACGTTAACTTAAGAATATGAGCCCTAAAGAAAATTGCAAACATGTCTATTCCAACCCACAGATACTCAAGCTTAAAACAAGACCCCAAGGAATTAAATACACACAACCTTATATATATATATATACACAAAAAAAATCTTGAGTATCATAAACTGGGTAAGACCCTATTTAGAGTTAACCACTTCACAGTTATCAGCCCTGTTCAGTATTCTCAAAGGTGACCCTAAGTTAACCTCTCCGAGAGACTTACCTCCAGAGGCAAAAACTGCTCTTGAAACAGCCATAATGAACAGACAAGTTTACCAGATATGTCCTGAAGTTTGTGTTACAGTATTTATTGTCATTGTCAACTTAAATCCTACAAGAATTATTGGTCAATGGAACACACAGTGGTCTAACCCACTGCACATTTTAAAATTAATATTTTTGCCATACCAACCTAAAAAGATAGCATCTACTATTTTAAAACTAATTACACAGTTAATTATCAAATGCTGTCTAGAGTGTTTACAGTTAAATGCTAGAGACCCCTCAAAAATTGTTATACCAGTACAAGAATATTTTGAATGGTGCTTTGCAATTAGCATACCACTACAAATTGCTTTGCAAACATATACAGAGCAAATTACCTATGACTTACTCAGCTAAAAATTATTACAATTAAGCAAGACCACTGTGTTATCCCTGAAATCACAAAACAAACCACAGCCACGCCAAGAGCCACCATCCTGGGGAGGTCCCAAACAGCTGCCTGCAGCACTTAGCTATGCACAAAAATAACCTCTAGAGATTCTTGTGTTTAATTCTGCTAACTAATTTTAATATTTACCCACTTAAAAACAAGCTAAAGGTTTTTAAAGGTGTCTTTTCAATGTCTAGCACAAACAGGGATCCAGCCATAAGATATTATTTGATGTTACTTGTATACATTCCTTTCATTATTTGTAAGTTGTTAATGTTAAGGAACTTTTTCAGTAAATATTAATAAAAGTTTGTTTTTAAAATATGTTAGGTATTACCCTCCCAACCAAGGCGTTGTCTCTGGCCAAGCTATAGCCCTGGCTGGCAGGGAAATATGCCATCAACCCAAGTATTTCTGTCCTAAAAATGAAATTCAGGTCACTTTGACTTGTAAATTTGGTCTTCTAAAAGCTGAACCCTCTTTTCAAAGTAAACTTTGAAGCCTTGTTCCAGGCAAGGCTATCCAAGTTCAGCTATGTCAGACCCTGAGTGAAGGTAAAACATTTAAACATTTGTAAGTATTTTTATTCAGTGGTGTTTATTTTTTACTAGATGTATTGTTTTACTGTTCAAAATAAGTGCATATTATGCTAAACACCCTTCTAAATTTAACAAGTTAAATTATGTTCATGTTATAGTTGTTAAGGCTGAAAACAGAAGTGAGTACTCATAACCTGTTCTGCTATTACAGCAAACAGCTTGTCTTGATGTAGACACATCTAAATGGTACTATCCGGTAGAATGGAAATTAAAGACTTTAAAATTATCAGCCTAGTTGCTCAGTGCTATGCTCTTTCTGCATTTTCTGTTTCAGTGTCTAAAAGCAGAGATAGAAAAGTAAAAAAATCAAATTCAAAATGTTTGCAAATATGCATTTTGATTGAATAAAGCTCACCATGTCAAGGCCTGCATGAGCATTGAATCCATTACAAACTCTGTCTGGCCCATTGTTCACTGATGTTCGTTATGAACTTGTTCATATTCACAGTGATCCTTTAAAAATTTATTATATCACAGCCTGACAGCCAACATTCATCCTAAGCATAAACTTAAAACTTAAGAATTGTCCAAAATACCATAATCCACTAAATTTTTCAGCAAAGCTAGCTAACAAATTTTTACTCCGTCACATGTATTAATTTCAGCAGCCCAAACTATTTACAAAATTGTAGGCTGCTATCACCAACTCGCCACAACAAGACATGCCAACACAAGTAAAGTGTGCCTTTGAAAAACGGGAGATGTGTAGTGAGCCCCCACAGAGTAGGGTGGCCAAAGCCCTGTACACTTTAAACCATCTAACAATATTGCAAAACTCCCAAAACCCTGACATCTTAAATATTTTTTTTGTCACTGGTAGTTGATAGGTAACAACTCTGCACCAGCAGGATGGAAATCTGAGACCTTTAGAAGGACCTGTGACTTCACTTGGACCTCAAGAGTCAGACATTTAAAGACATTACAAGCAAAAGGAAATGTTGCCTCTGATAGTTTTCAAATTGATTGGTTTGTAATGTTCAAGTTGTAAGTTTTAAGTAATTAGCCTGCAGCATTGCCACCCGGCAACATTGTGTCTTTGATAGCTCCTGGATATGATTGTAAAAATTTTGATGGGACACACCAATAGCTAAAAATCATTCTCCTTCTACTGTGTTTGTTGTCCTCTCTGCAAAGGGCGCTGCAGAGAGATAATGAACATGAGTTTTATATTTTAAAACAGAAAAGGAAGAACTGTGATGGCAGAACAGCTGGTCTGTGAAGCCTGAAAGGAGGAGGGATTTAGCTACAGAGAGCCAATACCTGACAGAAATATAAGCAGGCAGTCAGTGAGCTGGGTGATAAGCAGTCATAGTGAATCAAGTTCAAACGTGGAGTCTTTTGAATAGGGTATATAAGAGCTGTGTAAACCATTAACACTCTCTGCTGCACAAACCTCAGAGTGTTGTGTCATGTCTCCGTCTCCCCTGATTGCGACGAGTAAATATATTTATCCTCTGCTCTTTTCCCATCTCAAGTGCTCTAGTGAGTGCACTAACGTTGGCCTTTTGGGGCAAGGTATTGAGGCAAAGGTTTCACTTCTATTTCCTCCCCTAATGTCACTATTGCATATCCTGCCCTTCTTACTCCATTTTGCACAAAGCTACTGCCATCAATGTAGAGTTCTTTATCCAGATTCTGTAAAGGTTCATCCCTTAAATATGGTCTACTTGCATATACCTGGCTCTGTGGTATGCAGATGGCCGTGTTGTAGCCATGTGTGTGACATCAACTTTAAATCCAGCCACTTTGCTACCTACTGAAGAGCAAGAGCCTTTACATCTCCCTGTTCCATTATCATAGCTTGGTTTTACCAGTTGCCTTGGAGAGATCCAGTGATGGTTTGAAACCTTTTTATGCTTCTATTCTTATATGATATCAGTTCATTCTTACTGGTTTAGCTCTTGGTTTCAGTTTTATCTTATTTGGAGTCACTTCTATCTGTTTTTTCTGAAGCCCATACCAGTGGAATCACCACACTTAAAACAACACCTAGAACGTTTTCTGATTTCTTACATTGTCTTGCACATTAGCAGGAAAAACTGAGCTTTCTGTGCTGTCTCAGATGGAATGTGGAACTGCATGGAATTCTCAAAAAAGATTACT
This sequence comes from Regulus satrapa, assembly GCA_013396955.1. Lineage (NCBI taxonomy): Eukaryota > Metazoa > Chordata > Aves > Passeriformes > Regulidae > Regulus > Regulus satrapa. Next base: position 3,803 of record VWZN01014350.1, read on the forward strand.
TGTACATTTTATTTACACAATATATATCTCATCTTGTGGTGGGGTTTAGGTTTCTCAGTGAATTTCTTCCCATTGTTATCAGGGAGATGCTAGAAGGGGGAGGCAGTGGCTTTTCTGGGTGAATAGTCAGCAATTAAGACCCAAGGGGAAGTGGCCAATGGCTCTGGCATTCCAATGGAATCATATTGGGGTTGGGGAGTTTTAGATGGGAGGTGGGTTCTCCCAATTGGATTTATTTTGGGAATTGCAGAGTAATGCCGCAAGAGGTGGTGGGGCTGACCTGAGACTTGGCTGGGAGGTGGGTCCTTCTTCCCTTTTCCTCGGGAATCCAGAGCCATCATGTGGTGTGCCACCTGGAGTCGGGGCAGTCTCCACTGGATCTCTTTCTGCACACTAGCTAAGCACCACAATCAAGCCCTGAGTACTTTCCCCAACTTGTGCTTGCTGCTGTTGGCAGTGCCAAGACTGACTGGTTGCTGCTCTCATGAGTGCTCAGTGGAATCCCCTTTCATCTGTGCTACCATTACCCCTGGGGAAATTTTGAGCTTGCATTGGAGCAGCCCCTGCTGGCTGTGAGGGAGCTACTGCACCCTTTGCCTTGCTAGAGCTGCCAGCAGCCCTTGCCAGCTGTGGTCATAACTACACCAAAAGGAGAAAAACAGCACTTAGCAGGTGGGAAACTTCTGTTATTATTTTGTTGTTTATTCTGTTTTATATATATACATATAATAGTAAAGAACTGATACTCCTTTTCCATTTTTCTACATATTTGCTTGGAAGCCCTGTAATTTTCAAAGTTATAATAATTTGGAGGGAGGGCTCTTATTTCCATTGCAGGAAGGTTCTTGCCTCCCTTGGCAGACATTTGTCTTTTAAACCAAGACACATCTCATCAAAGGAAGGGGGCATTCTGGCATGCATAGAAACTTATTAATTTGTGTCCCCGATTGTACATTCCATAGGCTATAGGAGCAGTTGAGATTTATCTTCCCTATGGCCCCAAGAATAGGTAGCTACTTTGCTTAAGGGTCCCTTACAACTTGTTATTACCAAATGCATGCCTCTGCTATCTATTAAAGAGTCTATTGTTTCGTTCTCTGGCTTTACTGAAACCAGGGGATCAGCAGGGGATGCCCTGATATTTTCCCCTGGTTCCCTACATTCATTGTCAAAATCCTCTAGCATCATAACATTTACATCTGCTAAATGACCCTTCCTGCCTATAAATAGTACATTGATTCAGGCCAAAGGAGGGGCCCTCTCAGATCCCAAACCCAACCCCACTCCCCATTCCTCCTCTTTCAGCTTCTCCCAATACCACTCTCTTTTCTTCCACAGTTAAAAGGTATTCAATATAGGCTACATATTCCCCTTTACGGTTATGAGTCAGCAAGACAATTTCCAAAAGCTGATACATTCCTTTAGGATTCTCTCAGTATGATCCAACAGATGGTTTCCAATTCAACAAACCAAAGTAGTAAAAGGGACATGTACAAAAACTGGAAGACCCTCTGCCCCCACTGTTTCTCTTAAACATGCCTGTATGACTGGGCAGGTATGTATCTGAGTCCAGCCCACAGTGGGACTAAAATCCTCCCTTTCTCATATGTTTTTTTTATTTTGATCTGTATCCTCTTTATCAATCCTCCACCCCAATGTTATATGGGAGTGAAAATGAGGGAACTGTTATAAATATTCTGATTAAATGATTTAATAATATAAAATATTTAGTTATTATTACAAGTAGAATGTTGTGAAGGATAAGGTATAGGAATGTTAGGAGTGTTGTGTTTGACGTATGCAACCATAGAAACTTCACCAAGAAGTTACTGGACTTCTTATGTTTTGTTCAAGGAACTATGGAGACCATCATGCACACCAGTTATGCTGCTTAGAAACCCCTTCCCATCTTGATTTGAATATCAAGGATTCCAATCAGTAGAGCTCAGTAGAGATGCCCAATGATTGTTTTAGGATAACTGATGAAGTTATATAACCAGCGAACCAATTATTGTAATGGTTCAATTTAAGAGCAAGTATATTATGCATAGTATGTAAAAGAACTTATATAACAATGATTCAGCAGAAAAAAGTAGATAAAAATTAATGGATTTTGTTTCTTAAATGGAAACGTATAGAGGACCAAGCCCCTATGTTTCCTGGTGCCTGAATAAAGAAGTGTCTGTTTATTCCCATCAAACTGGTTTTGGATAAGTTTCTTTAATCCCATTTGGTGACAGAACTAACATTTGCACAACTTGCAATTCATCCTCTCTGCAACATACAATCCCTTGCTTTTTCTCCTTTTCCTCAATACATGGCATCAGCATATCCTCTCCCAATTTATACTTTGAATTTTTGAGTATCTGGATATCTATATCATGTCATTAAAACATCAACATAAAAATACCCCAACTCATTTACCAAGTCAGTGACAAAGCAGTGGTACTTAAACTGCTATAATACAAAGAAACCCAAAAAAGGCTATGGGGGGAAATTAAATTTACAAGGTTGACTGAGAAATTCAGAATTATCTTCCTGATAACATGAAATATCAGGAATACTAAATTTTACTGTGCCATATTCAATTAAAACACTGCAGATATCCCAGGTGAGCCTTCAGCATCTATCTCTGGGGGACAGGCTGTCACATCAGCAGCAATGTGAGAGACTGGAAGGATTGCTGGCTTGAAACATTTTGGGCATGTGGGGGGGAAGGGCAGGTCAGGCCTTGCTTTGGTCAGGCGATGCCCTGCTCCACACACCCCACCCCCTAGAGAGCTTGTATCCCAGCGCTCCAGTGGCCGACACCGGAGGCAATGCTCCACTCCCCACCCCTGGAGCCTCAGTCTAGCCCCAGAGTGGCCAGATAACCGGAAGTCACACCTGGGGGAAGGGCCCAGGAAAGCCAAAGAGTACTTAACCCAGAACATGAGGCAAGCAACCATCTTGAGCCTACCTTTCCTTGGAATTTCTAGCAGCTGAATACCACTGGAACCAGGAGTGGTCTTGATATATGTTTTTTCTTTTCTCTTTCTCCTCCTCCTTCTAATTCTTTGTTTTTGGAGTTTTGAGTAATTTAAAATTGGACGGATTTGGAGTTTACTAAGTTGAATGGGCAAAGTTAATGCTTTGTGAAATATTTTATATTGACTGAATGCTGCTCTAATATTTTGCCAAAGTTCTCTGAATGTCTGAAGTTGCCAGTAAAGCTTTTGTTTTTGACCTCTTGAGAATATCTTGTTAGTACTTCTCCTGTGCATCTAACTCAGAGTACCTAAAAATCCCATAAACCTTTTTAAGAGGCTCTTCAAGCCAGGTTTTGGGGCCTTACAAGCACACACATAGATGAGATGCTGAGAAGTCATTGTTCATACAAATACCTATGATAATTTACAAGAGGTGACCACATGATATTTAAAACTTTTATTTTGTTGCTCTGTTCCTCCCCACTAAAATAAGGCAGCTGAACTTGCATTGTGTAAGTTTATTAAGATATACCAGGCAGTATCAGAGACAAAAACAGTGGACTGAAGCAGATATAAACAACTGTGATGTAGTGCATAAATCAGTATTGGGAAGGACAACAAATAAGAAAATGACAGTTTGATTCAAATATTAACTGTTTGGAAGTAACCATATACTAGTATCAAAACCAGATGTGGAGATTCTTTCAAGCTGATTTTCCATGCAGTCAGCTTTACTGTGCTGTAGCGTAAAGAACCTTTCAACAGCAAGAAGGCATTTAAAAAGTAACAGAAAATGTTACAGTGAATTAATTAAAGCACTAAAGAAGCTCGAGGGCTACTGCATGGTGAGCACAAATTAGGGTTTAAAGGAGATGAAAATTTGACTTGGACTTCTCAGCTGAGGAGATTTCAATTCCAAGAAGGTATTGTAAAGAAGCAGCATTCTTGTAAACTTTATTCTTGTAGTTCTACATGAGAAAGGATGGTAGAAAGTCTCCATACTACCATCTGATAAATTTATATGGAACTAAATTTAAAATACCTCTAGCAACATGAGCTTGTGTCTATATTTTTCCTTTAATGAAGGTGCCCTTCTTCTCCCACTACCTTTGAAGAACATCACATATTTTCTCAGTATTAAGCTTGCTCGCTACCAACATGTCTTCTCTCTCCACTGCTACAAATGTTTGAAGTAGCAGCTATTACAATGCTCATTGTGCACAAGTGGCTGCAGTGTACAAACTGCAAAGAGAAACAGAAAAACAATGGAAGTTCACTGGCAAAAGAGTCCCAGATGTTCTTTGTTTGTAGGCTTTAAAAGCCAGGACTACCAGGTGCCATAAAAGCAGCTATCCAGCTGGATACAGAGCAGGACAGCTCAAGGTCCTAATCCAGACACTGGGCACCACAATTAATGTGCTGACACATTAGGACACAAGTAGCAATCAGAATTATTATGTAAAACAGATCAATGACAGTAATTGTCATGGGAATTGAAACCCTTAAAGTAAAAGTACATACTGTTGTTTCCTACTTCGTACACTCAACTACGGGTCTGATAAATCCTCAGCATTTGTGTTTAATAAATACCTTAGCATACAAACACTATAAGCCCTAAGTGTGGAGTAAAGAATGAACCAGCACAAATCAAAGCATAGCTTCTTCCTTCCACCTCTCCTGACACCAGTGTTTGTGGTATCTATGCTAATACCCAAGCAATATCTTGGCAGCTGTAGTGCAGGGGAATAGGAGTTCAATTTAGTAGTCCTGCTAAAACCATGCAACCACTCGCTCCCTACCACCACCACTGACTGAAAGCACAAAAGACAGAAGTCACAGGTTGAGATAAGAACAATTTTCTGTAAACAATGAGAAAAAAAACCAAACAGCAACACCAACAATATAAACAACAAAAGGTATAAGACAAGAAAACAACAAACACATAAAACACCTGACCTTATCACTCACCACGCCTTCTCCCACCAGAAGAAATGTCCTTCTCAGAGGCAAGGGAGGTAGTCCCTTTCCCCCATCCCTGGCAATGATGTGAGGTGGTATAAAATAACATTAGGGTCTTGGCAATAGCCCCTCCCAGTGATCTGCGCTTACACCAATATATGATACACCTTTTACTCTATACCATCTCCCTCATGACCAGATCCTACACCTTTCAAATATATAAAAAACATGCACAAGTGTTGTATCTCAGGGTTGGCTGGCAGTGAGCCAACTCCTGCCTCCTGAGACAAGACAGCCATGAGTTATGGTGACTGAAAAGGCCTCTCCCCCAGTTCCCTGTGCCTTTATGTTAACAACCCTGATGATGTAATCCCTTTTCCCCACCCTGGTTCTGGAACTTTCCTCACCCGCCGCCTTCCCCATTGGCCCTCAGACCTGATGCTCCACCCCTGCTCATGTAGTTTATATACCCTGGACTCGCCTTTGTTCTTGGTTTTTCATTCCTGACCCCCCTCAGTGTCAGTCCTCAATAAACTGCTCTGGGACTTCATAAGGAGAACCCCTCCTGTAATTTCACTGACTCAGCAATACTATAAGCAGTGTGCAGTTGTAGGGTTGCACCTGAGCTATGCTCTCCCAATGGAGATGTTCTCGGGAAGGCGGTGGCATCGAGTGCACCCCAGTCATGCTGTTGCACACAAGCACAGCCATCATTTCCATTGTAAATGACTACCTCTCCAAGATGTCTGCTGACTTCATTTAGTCCATGAATGTGGGTTCTATCTGTCCTAGATGTCTTCCAGGGAAGGAGGGCTGGTATGCTGTTGGCTGATTGCTTCATCAGGAGCTCACGACTGCTGTATCTGGACCAGTCCAACCTCATTGTCCATGGAAGTTATGAACTACAGTGGCAGTGTCATTCAGCAACCAATATTATATAACTAAAAATTACAGGCTGTTCTCACTCAAAAAACAAATACCCTTGAGGTACACATAGTGTTTCCCCATCCCTTTGCATTACCCACCAGGTGCACCTGGGTCCTTGAGCAAAAACAATCCCACAGCTGGGTTTGCCTTTCCTTGAGGCAGGACTAATCCAAACTGTCTTCCCTAACACATTCTTCATATGCACCAAAGGAACTTTATCCCCTTCTATGGCACGGGGATGTTTTCATTGGGTAGGGCCAGTTCGATGGGTAGAGCCTCTAGTGTTAACTAACCAGATGGCCTTTGCTAAATGTAGATCCCAGTGTTTGAAGGTCCCACCACACTTATCTTTCAATGTGGTTTTTACCAGTCCATTGCACTGTTCAATTTTCCCAGAGGCTGGTGAATAATAGGGAAAATGATACACCCACTCAATCCCATGCTCTCTGGCCCAGGTGTTTATGAGGCAGCTTTTGAAATAAGTCCTGTTGTCTGACTCAGTTCTTTCTGGGGTGCCATGTCACCAAAGGACTTGCTTTTCAAGGCCTGAGATGGTGTTCCAGGCAGCGGTGTGAAGCACAGGGTGTCTCCAGCCATCCAGTAGTCGTTCCCACCATTGTCAGCATGCAGTGCTTGCCTTGGTGGGTGACAGTGTGATGCAATCGATTAGCCAGGTCTCACCATACTTATATGTGGTGGTTAACAGCAGGCCTGTACAGGCCTCAGACTGAATTCTGACTTGATCTGACATAAGTCGTGAGAATGCTACCAGCTCTTAGTGGGAACAGAGTCCTGCAATGGAGAAAAATAGCTTGTTTCCCTGCAAAAGAATTCTACAAATTAGGACTGTTCCTTGCACCTGTTTCAACAATTATCAACTCTCTTATGAGAAGAATGTAAACAATGTTGTTCTAGCACGTAGACACCATCTCAAGACTGACCAATTATTTCGGAGTAACAGCTTGTTACTGACCAATAGGGGATGGACAGGAGATGGTTCTGTATAACTGTATATAAGAGAATGGATCCATTCAACTTGGCTCTTCTTTGCTTTTCAAAAGTGTGTGTCTCATCTCTCTGAAACATGGTCTACAGTGACATTTATATTGCAACAATTGTCCCCCATACCACAGAGGCTTTACCTGCTTGGCCTGCTTGATTGCAACACATTTCACACCTATGGAAAACTTGTGTGATACTGTACACAGTAAAGTCCCCCCCTTGATCACAAGCCCATCTATTTGTTGCATCTCATCCCTGATTACCTGAGGTGTCATGGGCCCACCAAACCAGAAGTAATTCACCCTTATGTTACCAGTCCAAAACCACTTTAATCCTGACAACTTGATCCACCTGACCATTGTTGACATCTTCTTCAGTAACCTGACTCTTGCGTATGTGGGCATCTACATGAGAGACTTTTACAGTCAACTTCTTTACCCAGGCAGCGATGTCTTGCCACAATTCAGCAGCCCAGATGAGTTTCCCTCTGCGCTGCCAACTGGTCTTTTTCCACCACTCTAGCCACCCCCACAGAATATTTGCTACCATCCACGAGTCAATGCAGAGGTGGAGTGCTGGCCACCTCTCACATTCAGCTATATCTAAAGCCAGCAGGATGACTTTCAGCTCTGCAACCTGACTTGATCCATCTTGTCCTTCAATAGCTTCTGTGACACACGATGTAGGACTCCATACAGAAGCTATACGTTTTTTAATGCATCCCGATAACAGAGCAGAGAATGTCAGCAAAAAGAGCATGTTCCTTTTAATTTTTAGGTAGCTGATTATATGGTGGGGCCACCTCAACATATGTCACCTTCGCCTCCTCCTCTTCTGATGATAGTCTGAAATTTTCAGCTTTGGGCTACATCCAGATGACTTCCAAGATCCCTGAGAAACTGGGGTTCCCTACAGGAGCTTGCTGTGTGAGCAGAACAATCCACTTACTCCACATAGCATCAG
>VWZN01014351.1:0-16788 GCA_013396955.1 Regulus satrapa
AAATATTTACCCAAAATTGACCCTAAATTCACTTTAAATTCACCTAACATTCACCCAACATTCACCCCAGGTTTTCTTTTAATTCACTCCAAATTCATCAAAAACTACCTTGAAATTCACCCTATTTCAACCAAGATTTTACTCACACCACTTAAAAATTCACCTCAATTCCACTCAAATATCACTTTAAATTTCAGCAGATTGTACTCCAAATCTGCCTAAAATTCACTGAAAGTTCACCCATCTTTCAACCATCATTGACACAAAATCTGCCCAAATATACCCAAATTCATCTTCTAATTCACCCAAAAAATTGTCTAAAATTCACCTTACATTCACGCCAATTTCTCTTCAATTTCACCTAAAATTCACCAAAAACCTTTGAAAAATTTACCCGATTTTACCCAAAGCACTCAAAATCTCACCCAATTTCTCCCAAATGTCACTCCAAATTCAAACATATTTCACTAATATTTCACAAACATTAACCCAGAATTCACCCATCATTCACCTTAAATTTACCTAACATGCACCCAACATGCACCTCAATTTCTCTTCTAATTCTCTCCAAATTCACTAAAACTACCTTGAAATTCACCCAATTTCAACCAAGGTTTTATGAAACAATAGGAGTGAGTCAGCAAATTCTTATCTGACAGCTAGGAGTGATTGGGCCAATATATTTTCTACTCAAAATTGCAGAGAAAATATATGAATTACAAGGTCTTGTAACTCTTCTATGTTACCAGGACTATGTGCAATGGCAGTGCAGCTCTGAGAATAAATGACACAATAACATAGGCCAAGAAAGGAATGACATTTCAGTGAAATTGGGGTGAATTTTTTGTGTGATTTGGGGCAAAACTTGGGTCAGCTGGGGTGATTGATGGCTGTTTTTTGGTGAAGTTTGAATGAATTTTGGATGAATTTTTGGGTGGTTTTTTGATTAATTTCAATTAATTTTGTGTGTATTTGGGCCAATTTTGGGTCAGCTTTGAGTGAATGTTGGTTGAAAGTGGGGTGAATTTTGTGTGAATTATTGTGTGATTTGAGTTAAATATTGGGTGAATTTTTGGGTGCTTTTTGGTAAATTTTGGGTGAATTAAACCAGAATTTTGTGTGACTTTTGGGTAAATGTTGGGTCAATTTTGAGTGAATTTTTGGGTGATTTAGAAAAAAAATTGGTTGAAATTGGGGTGAATTTTTTTGTGATTTGGGGTAAACCTTGGATTAATTGGGGTGAATTGATGGTTAGTTTTTGGTGAGATGATGGTAAATTTTGCATGAATTTCATGTGAAATTAGGCTGATTTATATGTGAATTTTTGGCAAATTCGAAGAGAAATTGGGGTGAATTCTGGATTAATTTGAGTTAATTCTGGCAAGGTTTTCTGAGAACTTTGCTTGAAATTTGCATGAATTTAGGTGAATTTGGGGTAAATATTGTTTGAATTTTAGTGATTTTTTGGGGGGTTTTTTGGTGAATTTGGGTGAATTAGAAGAGAAATTGGGGTGAATTTTGGGTGAATGTTGTGTCAATTTTGTGTGAATTTTTGGGGGAATAAGAAGATTAATTTGGGTGTATTTGGGTTGATTTTGGGTCAAAGTTGGGTGAAAGTTGGGTGAATTTGGGCCAATTTTGAGTGAAATTTCTTTGAATATTGAGTGAAATGAAGGTGAAATTGAGGTGAATTTTTGTGTGATTTGGGGTAAATCTTGGGTGAAGTGGGGTGAATTAGGGTGAATTGGTAGTTGGTTTTTGGTGATATAATGGTGAATTCTCAGTGAATTTTATATGAATTTAGGGTGATATATATGTAAAGTTTGCGTGAATTGGAAGAGAAATTGGGGTTGAGAAGAGAATTTTGGTTGAATGTTGGGTCAATTTTGGGTGTTTTTTTTTGTGAATTAGAATAAAATTTGCATTAAATTGAGATGAATTTTTGTGTAATTTGGGGTAAAGCTGGGGTGAATTGATTGTTGTTTTTTGTGAATTGATGGTATATTTTGGGAGAATTTCATGTGCATTTGAGCTGAATTATATGTGAAGTTTGGGTGAACTAAAAGAAAAATAGGGGTGAATTTTGGATCAATTTGGGTGAATTTTGGGGGGAGTTTTGGAGAACTGTGCTTGAATTTTGGGTGTATATGCGCTAGTTTTGGGTCAAAGCTGGGTGAATGTTGGGTGAATTTTCAGTGAAATATGTTTGAATTTGGTGTGACTTTTGGGTGAATTTTGGTGTGATTTGGGGCAAATCTTGGGTGAAATTGAGTGGATTTTGGGGTGTTTTTTGGTGAAATTTGTGTGAATTAGAAGAGATATTGGGGTGAATACTAGCTGAATGTTTGGTCTAATTTTTGAGTGAATTCAAAGAGGATTTTGGGTGTTTTTGGGCTGATTTTGGAACAATGTCATAAGGTTGGGTGAATTTTGAGTGAAATTTGGGTGAATTGAAAGGAATATTATGGATCAATTTGGGTGAATTATTGCAAGGTTTTTGGAGAACTTTGGGTGAAATTTGGGTGAATTTAGGGCAATTTTGAGTCAGCATTCAGTGAATGTTTGTTGAAAGTTGAGTGAATTTTGGGTGAATTTGGAGCAATTTTGGGTCAGCTTTGGGTGAATGTTGGTTGAAAGTGGGGTGAATTTTGGCTCAATATTGTGTGATTTGGGTTAAAGATTGAGTAAAATAGAATGAATTTTTGGGTGCTTTTTGGTGAATTTTGGGTGACAGAAGAGAAATTGAGGTGAATTTTGGGTGAATGTTGGGTGAACTTTGGGTGAATTTTGAGTCAAATTTCTTTGAATTTAAAGTGAAATTTGGGTGAAATGGAGGTGAATTTTTCTGTCATTTGGGGCAAATCTTGGGTGAACTGGGGTGAATTGATGGTTAGTTTTTGGTGAATTCATGGTTAATTTTGGTTGAAATTTGGTTGATATTTGAGTGAATTTTTGGGTGGTATGGGGTGTATTTTTGGGTATAGTTTTGGTGCATTTGGGCCAATTTTAGGTCATTTCTAACTGAAATTGGGTGAATTGGGTGAAATTTGGGTGAATTTAAGGTGAGTTTTATGAGAATTTTGGGTGAATTTGAAGAGAAATTAGGGTGAATGTTGGGTCAACTTTGGATAAATGAGAATATGGGTGTATTTAAGTATGGGCGTATTTGGGTTGATTTTAGGTCAATGCTGGGTGAATGTTGGAAGAAACTTGGAAGAATTCTGAATGAATTCTGAGTAAAATACCTTTGAGTGTAATTTTATGTTAATTTTGGGTTAAATAGAAGTGAAGTTTGGGTGAGTTTTGGGTGAATTAGGGTGAATTTTTGGTTGAATGGGAAGATAAATGTGGGTGTATTTGGGCCAATTTTGAGCCAATATTTGGTCCATATTGGTGACAGTTGTTTTTATTTTGGGGGAATTTGGGTGAAAATTCTTTGAATATTGAGTGAAATTGGAGTGAATTTGGATGTGATTTGGTGTAAATATTGGGTGAAGTGGTGTAAATTAATGGTTGATTTTTGGTGAGTTGATAGTGAGTTTTGATTGAATTTAGGGTAAATTTATGGTGAATTTTGCGTTCATTTTTGGTTAAATAGAAGTGAAATATGGATGAATTTTGGGTGAATTTAGGGTGAATTTCTGGTTGAATGGGAAGATGAATTTGGGTTTATTTGGCCAATTTAGGGAAAATGTTAGGTGAATGTTAGGTGAATTTTGAGTGGAATTTCTTTGAATTTTTGAGTGAAATAGGGGTGAATTCTGGAGTGGTTTATTGTAAATACTGTGTGAATTTGAGTGGTTTTTTGGGAGGTTTTTGGTGAATATTGGGTGAAATTGGGGTGAATTTTGAAATAACTTTTGAACAGTATTTGGTGTATTTTGGGGGTGGTTTTGGTGCCTTTTGGCTGATTTGAGGTCATTTTTGGCTGAATGTCAGGTGAATGTGGGGTGAATGCTGGGTGACTTTTAGTGAAATGTGTGAATTCTTGGGTGTGTTTGGGTGAATTTTAAATGAAGTTTGGGTACATTGGGGGTGAATTTGGGCCCATTTGAAACCAGTTTTGGACAGATTTGGGTCAGTTTAGATGAATTTGGGCCAAATTTGTGGTAATTTAGAGAGAATTTTGGGTGACATTTGGGTGAATTGAGGGTCAATTTTGGTGTAAATTTTATATTAATTTTGGGGGAAGTAGAAGTGAAGTTTGGGTGAATTTTGGGAGAGAGAGAAGAGAAATTTGGGTGACTTTAGGATTAATTTTGCGAGAATTTTTGGTTGAATGGGAAGGTGAATTTGAGTGTATTTGGGCCGATTTTTGGTCGATGTTTGGTGAATGTTGGGTGAATTTTGAATTAATTTTGGGTGAAATTGGGGTGAATGTTGAGATAACTTTTGGGTTGTATTGGGTGTATTTTGAGGGGAAGTTTTGGTGCCTTCGGGCCGATATGACGTCCTTTTTGGCTGAATGGCGGGCGAATGTTGGGTGAATGTTGGGATAAATTTAGGTGATTTTTAGGTGAAATGTTGGGTGAATTCTTGGGTGTGTTTGGGTGAATTTTGAGTGAAGTTTGGGTGCATTTGGGGTGCATTTGGGCCTGTTTGAAATTGGGGTGCATTTGAGCCTGAAATCTGAAACTTGTTTTGGATCGATTTGTGTCAGTTTAGGTGAATTTGGACCAAATTTGTGTTAATTTAGAGTGAAATTTGGGTGAATTGAGGGTAAATTTACGGTGAATTTTATGTTAATTTTGGGTGGAGTAGAAGTGAAGTTTGTGTGAATTTTGTGTGAATTTTGGGAGTGATAGAAGAGAAATTTGGGTGAATTTAGGGTGAATTTTGAGAGAATTTTTTTATGGAAATGAAAGATTAATTTGTGTGTGTTTGGGCTGATTTTGGGTCAATGTTGGGTGAATTTTGAGTGAAATTTGTTTGAGATTGGGGTGAATTTTAGTGTGATTTGTTGTAAATATTGGGTTAAGTGCAGTGAATTGATGGTTGCTTTTCTGTGAGTTGATCGTAAGTTTTGGTTGAATTTGTGGTGATTTTTTTCTTAGTTTTGGGTGAATTAGAAATGAAAATTGAAAGAATTTTGGATTAATTTAGGGTGAACTTTTTGTTGACTGGGAAAATGAATTTGGGTGTAGTTTGGGTCAATATTGTGTCAGTGTGGGGTGAATTTTGAGTGAAATTTCTTTGAATTTTGTGAGAAATTTGTGTGAAATTGGGGTGAATTTGTGAGAAATTTGTGTGAAATTGGGTGATAATTCAGCAATCAGTCTGCTTCTCTTTGCAACCTGCATTGCCGTACACATCAGTCCCTCCCGGATGGTCTGTGTCCCCATTTTCAAAAAGATGAAATTATGATTGGTATTGGGGAAGGAGAAAGGAAGACTAGAAACATGTGGCAAAAAAGCTCCTGAGAAAGAAAGAATGACAGAGAAAAAGTAGGAGAGCACTGCTGGAGGAGGCAGAGGAGCAGCACAGGCAGCTGTTGCTGAACTCTATCCCAACTATATCCCGTGTGAATCTGGCTGGCAGGCCACTTTCAGACACCTTGTTTTGAAAGCAGTCAGCTGCAGGCAGCAGCCCCAGGCTCTGTGGCATCGTTCTTCAGCATTGGTATCAATACACAATGTCCCCTGCAAGGCAGCAAAGCACCGGCCACTTCCCCACCCAGCACACATCATTGCTGGCTGGGTGCAACCGGCACACTGCTTCTGTCAAAAGATGCCCCTGCTATGCTCCGAGCTTCTCTGCGCTATGGGACACCGTGTTCTGTCCGCCTTTTCTGAATGGAACAGGAAAGATTTTCCGTTATAATCTGCAAAGAAAGCAGTGCCAGAACAACCAGCTTGTCCCAGAAATGGGTGAAACTCCTATTTGCAGATCATTCAGCAAGCAGTCTGCTTTCCTTTGACACTTGCAAACTGCCCTCAGATCGCCACGCAGGTCCGTGCTAAGGATTGGTTTGTTCTTTATTTTTGTTTTTTGGTTGTTTGTTTTTTTGGTTTTTGTTTTTTTTTTTTTTCATTTTGTTTTGTTTTCTTATCTGTAGAATTTTTTAGCATTTATCTCCTAGGAATGCTGATGTGGGTGCTTGGGGGGGTACTTGAGGGAAACAAAGAGTTTTTGGTCCAACCCACATGAATAGACAGGGTGAGGACTCTGTGTCACTCGGCAGAGAGGGAGAAGAGAAGGTTCTCTTCTTCGAGAATACTTGCCTGCTGCCTTTGGGTTTTTCTCTGTGTGTGTCTGGGAATTTGGGACCAGCCTTTTCACCACCTTGCTCAGAGCTGCTGCAGTCACTGCAATCCCATCACTTCTCCAGCGCTAATCCAGTGTTTCCCCGCCTTTCAACACTCCACACCCCAGCCCCGCTTGGACACCTCCACGCTCTCCAGCCAGCACCACTTGGTACATCTCACTCAGCCTCAGGAATCCCATCACTCCCGGTTTTGGCCAAGCTGTCATTTGCCACATTTTCCCCAAGCCCTCGAAGGAGCACCCCTGCAGCCACGTGGGGATCACCACACCCGCCCTGGGCTCTGGGAGACACCAGCGCTCCCTGCCAGCTCTGACTGTAACTATACTGAAGGAGGAAATCTTGATTCTGATTGTTATTTGACTGCTGCAGTTGCTGTTGTTTGTTTGCCTTGTTAAACACTGTGCTGGTTTCAGATGGAACCCAGCCCACAGAAGTAATAGACCAATCAGAAAAGGCTACGCCTCCATCAGATACACATTTTAAAATCGAAAGCCCAGGAAAGAGAGGCTCTCTTTTCCTTCCGGTGGGAGGGGAAGTAGGGGAGGGTTGGGAGGGCTCTGGCAGACTGCAGGGCCAGGAGGACCCGGGCCAGCTGAGCTGAGTTGTTGGGTTTTTTTCTTGCATTCCNGAAATCTTGATTCTGATTGTTATTTGACTGCTGCAGTTGCTGTTGTTTGTTTGCCTTGTTAAACACTGTGCTGGTTTCAGATGGAACCCAGCCCACAGAAGTAATAGACCAATCAGAAAAGGCTACGCCTCCATCAGATACACATTTTAAAATCGAAAGCCCAGGAAAGAGAGGCTCTCTTTTCCTTCCGGTGGGAGGGGAAGTAGGGGAGGGTTGGGAGGGCTCTGGCAGACTGCAGGGCCAGGAGGACCCGGGCCAGCTGAGCTGAGTTGTTGGGTTTTTTTCTTGCATTCCCAAGAGGGCCTAGGACTAGAAATGCCACTGCTATTGGACATTGCTTAGAAAGGGGAAGGAATGTACTAAATGCAGCCACATGCTGGCTGTTTCTTCCAGCATGGCTCTCATTAAGGATTATAAGCAGAGACTGAAAAAAGCGGCCTGGTAACACAGGCAAATACTGGCAGCATCTCTGTGAACTAAAGATGGCCCAAGCACAGTCTAGCCACTGTGCTCCTTCGATACTTTAGCTCAGCCCACAGCACAGATTTGAATGTTCTACTGTGTTTTAATCCTGTCTGCCTGCAAGAAATTTAACTCCTTAGGACCTAAATTGAGATCAACAGACATCGATCTTCTCCCAGGTAAAAGAACACAGAGGATGAGAAAGGGCAATGTAGAGGAACAGCATGGAGACATGAAAGAAGTCCTTGTTTTNCAAAAACATTGTTATGTTGGTGGGAAAGGAAAAAGGTGTTGGGGGGAAGAGAAGTGATCTAAAGGTTTCATTCTGATTTCCATAAACCAGTTTAATTTGTCAATAAAATTTTCTTTGTTCTTCTTTTGAAGTTTTAAGCCTGTTTTGCTCTTTCTCCTAGTCCTATCTCACAGCAAGAAATAAGTAAGTGATTCTAACAGGTACATAGATATTTTAAATACCACTAAAACCACTGCATCTTTTGGTGTATTGACTGGGAAACTAATATTAGCAAACCAAAACCTCTTCACAAAATAGGGTTTCTGCCTGATTACAGACTCCAGCCTCTACAAACATACTAGTAAAGAGCTGTTATTCCTACTCCCATACCTTTTCCTGAAAGTCCATTAATTTTGAAATCAAAATAATTTGGAGGGAGGGAATTTTTTACAATCTCTATTTTCAAGGGAGACTCTTGTCTTCCGTAGCAGATACCTGTCATCCAAACCACGACAGTCAGTCTTGGCTTGAATGTATTCTCATACCCCAAAGAATGAGATTAAGAAAGAAACTTAGGATTGAGATAGGGAGAATAACAGAAAGAGGGAAAAGGGATCGAGATCAAGAATGAAAGCAAGAGAGAAAGTAAGAAAGAGGTGCTGCAGGCAGCATAGCTAACAGTACAGGTAGTTGTATCTGTACTATATCGTCATGACTGCCTACATGAATTTGACTGGCAGGGCAGTTTAAGCCATGTTCCTTTTTCCAGCGGTCTACTGCTGCCAGAAGCTCAGTGCTCTCCTGCTTCATTTTTGGCCTTTTGGGACAGGTTGTGCTTTTCCTTTGCTGGAGGCGAAATCACTTCAGCTTCTCACCCATGAATGCAGAGGGAGAAAGGTGCTGCAGCTTACTGCTTCTGATGAAAGACACCCTGGCTGCTTTGAGATAGAACCCAACCCACAGAAGTAATGGACCAATCAGAAAAGACGTATACACCTCTGTGAATCCACCCTTTAAAACCAGAGCCTGGAAAGAGATCTCTCTATTTTCCTTCTGGCAAAGCTCAAAGTAACATGTCGAATCAGTGTGGGTTTGGCTGGGATGGCCTGTCCCCTCCACATGGCCAAGTCCCTTTTCTGCAGTCCCAGGAGGGCCTGGGGCTGGAATATAGCTGCCAACATCTTGGCTGTTTTCTCCTGGCATGGCCCCCATGAGAGATCATGGGCAGAGACTGAAAGCAGCTCTGCAGCATAGGCAGAGACTGGAGGCAGCCTTGTGAACCAAGGATGGTCCAGGCCCAGCCTGACCTCTGCAGTTCTGTTCATACTTTTGCCCAGCCCCCAGCATGGCCTTGAGTGCTCTACTCCATTCTAACCCTATCTGCCTGCATGAATTTTAACTCTTTAGTACCCAGACTGAGAACTACAGACACTGATCTTCTGAAAGAAAAGAGACTGAGAGAGAGGACATGTGGAGAAACAGCATGAAGATATGGAAGTCTGCAGAAGTCGTCCTTGGTTTGGTTGGAGGGTGAGGAGAGTCTGTGGACTGAAATTCTCTTGTAAGCCATGGTGATGGATGCTAATTAATCTTTTAAATCTTAGAAAATTGTGGGGGGGTAGAATGGTTCAGTTGAGACCTGAGCAGAAACTTTAATCTTTTTTGAGCCATTGGAACAGAGAGAGATGAAGGAGTGAAGGCTCTTTGGCCTGAGGGAGGGGTGGCAGTCTTCTGTTCTCAGAGATGAAGATGAACATTTGCATTTGCACATTCATCCTTAACGTATAATACCCCATGCATTTGATATAGCCTGCAAGTGCAGCTTTGGGAGAGCTGTGAGTTGGGAGGGCTTTGAGGGTGCAGATTTCCTGGGCAGATGTGTATGTGAAGATTGTTACCACAGGAGGACTGGAAACTAAGTCTTGTGGGGGAATATCCATGTTTTTTTTGTCAATGGAAGGCTCCTCTCCCTGAGTGAATTGAGAAAAAGACTGTTCTAAGAGTGATACACTGACTAGAAATCTTTGAGTTTTGTTTCTCTACATTGTTATGTTAGTGAGAAAGAAAGAAGGGTGTTGGGGGGGAAGAGAAGTGTTCTAAAGGTTTTATTCTGATTCTCATAACTTTGTTAAATCCATCAATAAAGTTTTCTTTATACCTTTGGAAGTTTCAAGCCTATTTTGCTCTTTTTCCTGGTCCTATCTCACAGCATGAAAATAAGTGAGTCTAACAGCTACATGAACATTTAGTCACCACTGAAACTACCACTTGCTATTACCATGCCATGAGCTTCTCAGAGCTATGCACCCCATGCTATGCTCCCCCTGTTCTGCCTGCCTTGTGTGAATTGAACCAGAAACCTTTTCGGCTATGTCCCACACAGGGAGCAAAGCCAGAACAATGAGCTTGCAGCAGTAGCTTTTGCAAAGTTGTATTTGCACTGCATTCCAAAGGCAGTCTGCTTGCTCTTGCAACCTGCACACTTTAATTACATCGCTGTGCAGGTCAGTTGTGGCTTGAATATATCCCTAGTCTCAAAAGAATGAAATGAAGGAATATATTTACGATTGAGAAAGGAAGAATATAAGAAAGAGGTAAAAGAGATGGAGGGAAAGAATGAAAGCAAGAGAGAAAGTAAGAAAGAGGTGCTAGAGGAGGCATAGGTAGCAGCACAGGTAGTTGTTTCTTAACTATATCCTGATGACTGCCAATGTGAATTCAACTGGCAGGCCAAGTGAAGCCACATTCCTTTCTCCAGCTGTCAACTGCCACCAGTAGCCCATTTCTCTGCAGCTCCTTTTTTAATAGGTCATGTTTTCCCTTTGCTGGAGATGGAGTCATGTCAGCTACTCGCCCAGAAGGCTTCAGTGGGACCGAGGCGCTCCAGCATACTGCTTCTACAGAAAGACACTCTGGCCATGCCCCTAGCTTCTCAGGAGTATGGAGCCCCGTGTTCAGCTGCCATGTATGAATCAAACCAAAAACCTTTTCAGCTATGACCTGTACAGGGAGCAGGGCCAGAACAACAAGCTTGCAATAGAAGCTTATGCAAAGTCATATTTGCACCGCATTCAAAAGGCAGTCTGGCAAAAGCAGACTTGCAACGGCAACTTTGCAGCCTGCATACTACCCTCAGATTGCCATGCAGGTCACTTGCAGCTTGGATATATCTTTATTCCCAAAAGAACGAAATGAAGACAGAAATAGGATAGAGAATGAGAGAATATAAGAAAGAGGAAAAAGGGATAATGGAAAAAGAATGAAAGCAAGAGAGAAAGTAAGAAAAAGGTGCTGAAGGAGGCATTTCTTGCAGCACAGTTAGCTGTCTCTGACCTTGATTCTGACAACAGCCAATGTGAATTCAGATGGCAAGCCAGTTGAAATCACATTCTTTTGTCAGGCATTCTACTGCCTCCAGCAGCACAGAGCTCTGTGGCTTCGTTTTTGCCTTTTGGAACAGGTTGGGCTTTCCCTTTACTGGAGATGAAGCCTTGTACGTTTCGTGCCCAGAACACTTCAGCGGGACTGAGGTGCTCCAGTGCACTGCTTCTGCTGAAAGGCATTCCAGCCATGCCCTACCTTCTCTGGACTACAGAGCCTCCTGTTCTGCCCTCCTTGTCTGATTCAAACCAGAAAGCTTTTCGGCTATGTCCCGCACAGGGAGAAGGGCCAGAGCAACAAGCTTGCAGCAGAAGCTTTTGCAACGTTGTATTTGCAGCCCATTCAAAAGACAACCTGCTTGCCTTTGCAACCTGAAAACTGCCTTTAGATAGCTGTGCAGGTCAGTCGTGACTTGAATAGATCCCCATTCCCAAATCAATGAAATGAAGAAAGAAACTTAGGATCAAGAAAGGAAGATTATAAGAAAGAGGTGAAAGAGATAGAGGGAAAGAATGAAAGAAAGAGAGAAAATAAGAAAGAGGTGCTGGAGGAGGCATAGCTAATAGTACAGGTTGGCATGGCATTGGTAGCCACGTTCCTTTCTTAAGCAGTCTGTGGCACCCAGCAGCCCGATGTTTAGTGGCGCTGTTCTTCACCTTTTGTCACACATTGGACTTGCCCTTTTGCTGGATGCACAGCAGCATCAGCTTCTCACCCAGAACAATTTGCAAGCAGTGAGGCGCTCCAGCACACTGCTTCTACTGAAAGATGCTCCAGCTATGCCCTTTGCTTGTGAGCACCACAGACCCTTGCATTCTGCCAGCCATGACTGAATCAAGACAGAAATCTTTTCAGCTGCGTCCAACACAGAGAGCAATGCACGGACCACAAGTGTGTCCCTGAAATTTGGGAAAGTTTTATTTGCAGCACATTTAAGATCAGTGTGTTTTCCTTTGCAACCTGTAAAACTGGCATGAGATCACCATGCAGGTCAGTCCTCTCTTGACTGTATTTCCATTCCCCAAAGAATGAAAGGAAGAAAGAAATGAAGGAATGAGAGTGGAAGAGAAGGGAGGAAGGGACAAAGAAAGAGAGAGAGAAAGAAGAAAACATACAGTGAAATTAAGAAGGTGGGGCTGGAGGAGGCATAGGTAACAACCCTGGCAGCTGTCACTGAACTCTATCCTGAATATTTCCAACATTAATTCAGCTTGCAAAGTATTAACAGCCACATTCATTTCTCAAGCAGTCCACAGCGCCTAGCAGCTCACTGTTCTGCTGCTCTGTTCTACGTCTTCTGTAGCAGGTTGCACTTTCCCTTTACTGAAGGCATTTGCTTCTTGCCTAGAACACTTTGCAAGCAGCAAGGTGCTCCAGCACACTACTTCTGCCAAAAGACTCTCTGGCCATGCTCTTTGCTTCTGTGTGCTAGGAAGCCTCATGTACTGCCCACCTTGCCCGAATCACAACCTAAAGCTTTTCTGTTATGTCCCACTCAGATAGCAATGCAAGGACAATGCAAGGAATGCAAAAATCTTGTCGCTGAAGTTTGTGAAACTTGTATTTGCACTGCATTCAAAATGCAGTGTGCTTTCTTTTTGCAACCTGCAAACTGCCTTCAGATTGCAATGTAGGTCAGTCCTGATTTAATTGTATTCCTATTCCCCAAAGAATGAAATGAAAGAAATGAAGGAATGAGAAAGCAATAGAGTGAGGAAGGGAGAAAGAAAGAGAGAGGGAAAGAATGAAAGAAATGGAGAAAAGAAGAGGGGCTGGAGGTGGCATATGTAGCAGCACACGTAGCTGTTGCTGATCCTGATATCTGCCAATGTGAATTGGGCTGGCAAGGCATTAGCACCCACATTCCTTTCTTAAGCAGTCCACTACACCCAGCAGCCTGCTGCTCTGCAGCTCCCTTCCTTGCCTTTTGTAGCTGGTCATGCTTTTCCTCTGCTGGAGGCAAAGCAGCATTTGCTTCTCGCCCAGAACGCTTTTTTGGCAGCAAGGTGTTCCAGCACACTACCTCTGCCGAAATTTGCTCAGGCTATGCCCTTTGCTTCTGAGTGCAAATGTTGTGCCTGCCTTGTCTGAATCACCTTGTGTGAATAGAACTGGAAAACTTTTTGGCTTTTTAGCTATGTCCCACATAGAGAACAGTACCAGAACAACCAGCTTGCCCCAGAAACTTGTGCAAAGTCATATTTGCATCATATTACAAAGGCACTCTCCCTTGCAACCTGCAGACGGCGGTCAGATCGCTGTGCAAGTCAATCCTGGCTTGATTGTATTCCCATTCCTTGCCCAGAAGGCTAGTGCTGGCAAGAGCATCTTGCAGGAACAGTTCTCTGGTCTCTTGCTGGGATCATCCTGGTTTTGCTGCCATGACCACAGGCAGGAGTTGAGGCAGGTGGAGAGGTAACTGGCAGCTTGTGTTTGTAGAGGTCCTGGGATTGCACATCTGGACCTCCACTGGAAACACACTTGGTGGAATATGAGCTAGAGCTGGAGTGTCGGTCCTGAAAGGACCAGAAGTAATCAAGCTTTTTCAGGGTTTCTAAAGAGTGTGTTGGTGTTCTCCAGGAAAACTACTTCTTTGGGGAAATGCCTTTGGGGGAAAGGGGCTTGCTTCTCAAGGAAAATGCTTCCCAAGGAGTTCCTAGTGAAATAGGTGCAATGTCTCCTGGAGGCAGGAGGTTCCCTCTCCTCTCTGCCAAGAAGATAAGAATGTTTATCTGCTCTGTTGTGTCAGGGACTGAAGACAAGTCTAAGGCCTGACATATTTGGTCCATGCTTGTGCATGTCAATAAGATTGTGTAGAAGATCCTATAGTTAGTTGGTAGGACTAACCTTCAGAAATCAAACTGTGTTTCTGTCATCTGGTGGAATTGATCCTATGAAAAGGGAACAATATACAGTAAAGCCACCGTTGGCATGGAGGTGGGATTAAGGGCCATTGTGACCTCATCTCATGTGTTTGCCCCATGTGAGATGATCATGAAACTGGCCACTCCTCAGGAGGAGGTATAAAGAATGGTTCCAGGGTGGAGGGGAGAGGACAATATGATGCACACCATTTTCATCTAGGGGACATCCTGAAGGTGCACTGCACTCCTGACTCTCCCATTCAGGAGTTATACCCTATGTCCTTCCTCTGCTAAGTGGCCTCTCCAACATTCAGGGGTTGGTGTATGTATTTATGGTAATGTGACTACTACAACTGATTTGCTTTGCTATTCTGACTGTGTCATGAGTTTTTGTGCACAGACATCCTCCCAAACTCATAACAGTTTTTGGTGATGACTGTGGGATGCCTATGAGCACAAAAACAGACACTGGCTAGAGTGTGAATGTGTGACAAACTAAGGCTGGCACAGTAACACAAAGGGGGTTTGGGCAATGCAGCATGTGGTTGCACCGAGAGAGTGGATGTGCAGCTGCTCCAAGAGATGCTGTTTGTGTGTGAAAAATAGGGCTTGGGCAGTGGGGTGTGTAGCTGCACCAAGATACAATGTTTGTACATGATGCTGCTAAAAATAGAGACACTTTTTTAGTTTATGTGGGAAAACCTGGTTAGTGGAGTACATAGCTGACCAAAAAGAAGTTGGTCTCTGTGTGTTCTATGTCAGTGAGTTGTGTGTTTACAGCAGGGAGTGAGCACAACTGTTGTACTGTGCATGTATGGGGCTTAGTCAGCAAAGTGCCAGGCTGCACCAGGAAATCGACACGTTTTGCTGTCTTGAGAGACATCATACCCAGTGTGTATGTGATAGATGAGAGTTCAAGACTTAGGTGGGGTACCAAACTGTGTGGGAACTTAGAAGTGTTTATTTTTGTGTCCGAGGTATAACTAGTTTCATACAGCTCTTGTGGTGCGGTGTGAATTTTGTTGATGTAGGGGTACTTTTGAAGCTGAGTTAGCAAAATCCTTAGTCCTCTGTGTTTGTGGTGTCATTGGACAATATCAGTATGTTGGGGTTTGGCACTGCTTAAATGGCAGGCACTGTTTTGCAAGAAAAATGCAAAAAAGCTTTTCTCTCATTGTCCTCTCCTATAGTGTCATGTTGGGGATTGTGGGGTTCAGATTCTTCAAAGGAGCACAAGCATATTCAGTTCATTATAAGGCTTTATTTGCAGAAAGACATTCATCTGAAGACTGAGTTCTGAGTAAAAAGAGTCATGATAAAGTCCATAAAATCAGATTCTGTGCAGAGAAGGCCCTGGCAGAGTCCCTAGGCTGGGGACCTCAAGTATCAGGGATCCATCGGGCCCTGCTCTTCTTCTCTTCTGTAGCATGCAGAAGGATCATGGGGTGCAGGCTGCAGGCCAATAAGGCAACTGGGAGCAGGCACTTCTTCGTCGTAGTGTGAAGAAGCAAGATGTTTCAGGGAGAAGACAGGGATTCAGGGAGGCTGGCAGGGGTTCTCTCTTGGTAAAAGTCATCTGGCAGCTTTGTTCTTCTTTCTTCCTTTTAGCTGGGTGCAATCTTCTCTTTCCTTTGTGTGTAGGACACAGGAGCCAGGAACTAGCAGCCCGCAAGCAGGATAGCAGACACCCTGGAGCAACCAGTCAGGAATCCAGAAACCCCCAGCTAGGAATACAGGAGCTCCCCATCAGCCCAGTACTAAGATTTTTCTTTCTAAATTGACTAATCAGTTGAAAACACGATTCTACAACAAAACCCACGACACCCATCAGAAATGCATTTCTAACACACAAAAAAGTGATGCTCATTTATGCTTGTTTTCTATCTCTCCACGTATGTGAATTTATCTTGCTCCATCTTAAAAATGTGATTAATATTCTATGCAAACTCTCTATCTTCTTAACTTAAATGGGTTTATCTTATTTTTTTCCTAAAATGCAAACAATATTCTACCTCTGTTTTTGTTATGTCTTGGAGACAGACCACAAACCTAGGCAAGAGGGACTGTCAGAGTTTCAAAGGCTTTCTATTTTTCTAAGGCACTTAAAGCATTTCTAAGGTGTTTAGGATATATTCTACCTACCTACACACTTATCTACTTAAAATTACAACTAGAAATTATACTTACCTCTCTGCTCTATCTGCATGTGTTGTGGTTTTGGACTACAGGTATTTGCTGAGGAAAAGTCTCCCCTGAAAAAAAAATACAGAAAGTAACCTCCCTCCCTCCAAATTATTATGATTTTTAAATTAATGGGCTTTCGGCCAAAGGTATGGGAATAGGAAGGACAGTTCTTTGCTAGTAAAAAGGCAAAACAACAACAACAACTACAGCAGCAAAATAACAAACAGAACCAGGGTTCTCCCCTTCAGTATAGTTACAGTCACAGCTGGCAGAGCTCAGGGAACATGAGGCGATGGATCAGCAGAGACCAGGAGTGACAGAATTCCTGAGGCTGAGCGAGGTGTACCAAGACTCCATAGTGTTGGCTAAAAACTGTAGAGGTGTTCAGGTGGGCTGGGGTGTGGATTATCAATGGGCAGGAAACTCCGAATCCGCGCCAAAGAAGTGATGGGATTCCAGTGGTGGCAGCGGCAGCTCTGAGCAAGACAGTGAAAGGCTGGCCCCGAGTTCCAAGTTCCCAGCCACACACACCTAGAAAAAATCTAATGGCAGGTGAGGGTCCAAAAAAAAGAACCTTCCCTTCTCTCTCTGCAGAATGAGCCCCAAGTGTCCCCACCTTGCCTTTTACCTGGGTTGGCCCAAACACTTTGTTTTCCTCAAGTACTCCCCAAGCACCCACATTAGCGTTTCTAGGAAATTAATGGTAAAAAATTCTACAGATAAGAAAGAAAAAAAAAAAAAGACAAAAAGAAAGAAAAACCAACCCCCAACA
>VWZN01014354.1:0-15554 GCA_013396955.1 Regulus satrapa
TTCTCCTTCTCCTTCTCCTTTTTATCAAACCAACTATGACTTGAATACGTCAGAGCCATAATCCAAAGTCAGAAATCATAAGAATAGCAATTGCTTTGAGCACAATTATCAGTTTCTGTGAGATATGACACAGTACTGTTCCTTGGACAGGAGCCTGTACACTGAAGCAAAGGAACAGAGGCCTGATCTTTACTTGAAAGAGAAAATGTATATCTAGAAAAGAAATTTAAAAAAATGAATAAATAGAAAGAAGGAAGTTATTAGGCAAATTAAAAGAGAAAGGAAGAGAGGCCAACAACCCAATCTTTTTTTTTTCTAGAAATATAATTACTTTGTCTGGTAGGCAACAGTGGGGGTCATCTGAATTAGTCCCTTGCTCAGAGCAGGGTCAATGTAAACCTGGTTCCATATTGCAACCTGCAGTGCTCAAGGCTGTGACCAGCAGAGTTTTGAATATATCTGAGCATGGAAATATTACAACTTCTCTGTAAACTTCTTTACAACTTTTGATCTCATACATTAAAAATATGTCTAAATTGGAGCAGCCAATCACCATAGCAGTGCTCCAATTTAGACGCATTTGTAAGGTATGGGATAAAAAGTTAATGCAAGAGATACAGTGGTGCTTAGCTGCCTTGAGAACTAGTCTCAGACAGTGTTTCAATCCTGTGAAATGATGAAATATGGTAGGGCAAGTAAGTAATTGTGTCCTAGTGGTAAAATGGTAAATCGTTTTGAGTTTATTGTTTTATGACTTTTAACTGAGTTGAGACCAAGCATATGAAGCCAAAGGAAATATAAGCAAATTTTAAAATAAATGTTTGTCTGTCATCTTTAAAAACATTTTTGTTTTCTATATTAACTACAGGATACTAATAATCAGTGTTCAGGCACTTGACAGCAAGTTGTATGGATTTTTGTTTTAGCCAATATAATTATTACCACTAAATAATAGTAAAAATTATAGATACCTTAACTTTCTTCATGACATCATTTCCTCATTTAAATAGATGCTGAAATTTTTTAGAGTCAATTCTTCATTGTGGGTAAAGAAGAATGTTTAGGCTTACTCCTTTAATATATGATGTTTACTGTGAGATATATGAGATATAATGTTTTCTGTGAAACATTCTGAGATTTCCAACTAAAATTAATTTGAATGCCACAGAAAAGCAACCTAAATGGTTATTTTTATATATGTGATTCTGCAGACAACTACCTCCCTAAAAGCAGAAACAATAGCAGAGTTCAGAAATTACAAATTGTGTTTACCTCAGTAATGTATTAGCTTTGAAGTTGATTCCACTGAAATGCTACCATTTGAAAAAGTACATTGAGGAGAGAAAAAATATTACAAGCTTCTTTATTGCTTTTAATCATACATCTAACAAAAAAGTGGTTTCAAAAAAGTCATTAAAACACAGATAGCAATGCTAAGTGTTTTGTAGTGAAGCCATAAATTCTTAGCTCATCAGTGAGTGGCAGCGAGTGATCTGACAGCAGCCACTGCCATTGAGTGATGCTGAGCTGCCAGTGGGATCCAGCAGTGTGCAAACAGGGACTGACATATCTTGTGCTCTCAGATGGATGGGCATCCACTTGGCTATGTGGCTTTCTCTGCATGTGTGGGATTTACTTGCACAAAGTGGAACAAAGATGCTGACAGTATAGTCTTAGACAAAATCCAACAGAGCATATGTAAAAGTCTAAAAGTTGCCAAATCATTGTTCATATGTGGCAGAGGGTCTTCTGTGTCCCCCCTGAAAAATGCCTGGCTTTTTTGCCTCAGCTGACCCTGAAATTTGCTGCTGATCAGCTAAACTGGCAACAACGTCTCCACAGGTTGCTGGAGATCCCTGTAATAAGCAAGTTGTCACTGCTCTGAAGGCTGAATGAGGCAGCTGAATCTCTAGAACAGAACAGAACAGAACAGAACAGAACAGAACAGAACAGAACAGAACAGAACAGAACATTACAGCTTGAAGGGCCCTACAGTAATCATCCCATCTGACCACTTCAGGGGTGACCAAAACTTACAGCATATTTTTAAAGGCATCCTTAAATGTCTCCTAAACACTGACAGGCTCAGAGCATAAACTACCTCTTTAGGGTGTCTGACTAGGTCCCAGTGTTTGACCACTCTCTCATGAAGAAATGCTTCCTAATCTCCAGTCTAAGGCTTCCTTGGAGCAGCTTTCAACCATTTCCATGTATCTGATCATGGAATACCAAGGAAGAGTGCTCAGTACCTCCCTCTCCTCTTCTCAGGAAGCTGCAGAAAGCAATGAGGTCTCCCCTGAGCCTCCTTTTTTTCCAAATTAGACAAGCCAAAAGCCCCTAGCCACTCATCTAAGGTCTTCCCTTCCAGCCTTTTCACCAGCCTTGTTGGCCTCTTCTGAATATTCAACTTCCTGAACCTCCTTCTTGAATTGTGTGGCCCAGAACTGCACACAGAGATACTCCAATTGTATTGGGTACTGTCCCTGAAAACCTTAAAATCATTTCTAGATTTTTAGTTCCACAAATTGCTGATTA
Source organism: Regulus satrapa (assembly GCA_013396955.1). Taxonomy (NCBI): domain Eukaryota; kingdom Metazoa; phylum Chordata; class Aves; order Passeriformes; family Regulidae; genus Regulus; species Regulus satrapa. Next base: position 2,536 of record VWZN01014354.1, read on the forward strand.
AGTGCTGCTGGGAATTAATGAACTTATGTGAACTGTCTGTCCAGAAATGACAAACTAAACAAGATTTTTTGATATGATTTAAATTTCTCCTTTTTGGCTTACTATTTCAAATGACAATCTTATCCACTCAGCCTGTCAGATACAAAAAAAGGGAAAAGACAGTTGCTAAATATGACAGCCCAAGTTTCTGGGTACTGTTTTCCCTCCCTTAGGAATAAACCTGAGCTTTAATATCATTGCTTTATTGCAGGGTCTAGCTGGTTGTCATTTTCCAGCTGTTCCCAGCTTGAGGAGTCAGAAACTGTCAATTGACTTGGAAGAATTTTTCTTTAAGACATCTTACTTTATTTCAAGTCTGAAATGTTCAGTATTATCCTACCAGACAGAGGGAGATGTAAGAGAGGGAAAAAACCACATTTGTTCGAGAGTGGCTGTTGTGCCTTTATTTTTTGAAGAAGTTTGTGGAGTCTAATAATTAGAAATTAACAAGTAGCATATATTTTAACTTCTAAACTACCAGTTTCTCTGGCATAACTTTTGAGAATAGTCTTTAATATATTAGATTGCTCAAGTCTGGGGTGAGTCATTCTCATTCTGGACCCGGGGAAGGGGAAAAGGTGAATCAGTTGCATAAACAGAGATATCTAATATTATTCTAGGTAGTTGTGTAAGATATCCCTTCAGGTTCCCAGTTGCAATCCAAAAGGAAGCAGCTCTTGTGTTATACCTGTCATACCCAACATCCCACCCATCAGATGTTGGGAGTGTTGAGGTGTCAGATGACAGCAAGCACCCATGTTTAAGCAGTTCATCCATGCACTAGGATGCTGAAGTTTACCCAATGAATCAAAAGAGCTGTTTGAGACCTCACAACAAGCTGACCCACCTTCTGTCAGCTGAGCATCCCTTTAGGATACAATAGACTAGCCAAGCCACTGACTGCAATGGAAGTGCCGACACATTGCCTATACATAAATATCAATCTTCTACATGGCTACCTTGAAATATCTGAATCTAGAGTCTTTAGGAGCTAAAGCCCACCTATACTGAGGCTTAGACAATGTCTCCCTGGAAGTTGAAATAATTTTTCCTGGGTGGTTTGTTCCTCATCTCTTGGGTAGACTTGCACACATCTTATTCCTACTTTCATTTCTAGCTGTAAGAACCCAGTAATTTTCCTTTTAGTTTTTTTTTGTTTGTTTGTTTGTTTGTTTAACTCATCTATTTTATTTCTTTATGAGGGACAATATAATTGAATGGTTTATTTAATTCTGAACAAAAATCATAGGACTTATCCAAGTCTCTCTGTCTCCTCTTTGTTTACTATTTTCTTATTTTAAAGGTTACCTTTAAAGAACTCAGTTCAAAGCTTACCCATATTATAAAATATCTGATTTTATAGTTAGACTGGACTTATTTTACATCTAATGGAGCAGAGGCTGGTACCCATTAAAGCAGTTCTTACTGCAATACATTTAAATTACCTATTAGACTGACTTAAATTGTCAGGTACAGATTGTGTCTACAAAGTATGCTCCCCTCAGGTTTATATTCAAATAGATTTGACAGCAAAACTTTGTATTCTTGATTGGTGATATTCAAATGAACAATGCCTTATTCAATCAGAGATCTTGTAGAACATAGTACTGGTAGACTTTTTCACAGTGCTCATTACATCAATGAAAGCAGTTCCTCTCTAAGAGGACAGACTGCTTTTATTAATATTGAATCAAACATTCATCAGACATCCATTTTCTTCTCATCAACACAAAAATTAACACATCCATTCCATACAAAGTTCAAACAGAGCAATTTACATTAAATTGACACTTTCTAAACAATTTCAGTGAAAATTGCATCTGAGCTGATTTCACTATCTATATCTATTATTAAAAAATCCCCAAAACAACCCAAACCAACCCAACCCAACAGAAAAAATCCCCTAGAGAACCAATTCTTTTCCGTGCTTCATCTGTGACAGAAATATAAATCAACATCCTCCATAGGATTCATTTTTGAGTATATTCTCTTTAGCTAGAACTAGCAGAAAAATCTGTTTATCTTCTCTCTGAGTGTTATTCAGAGACAGCTAGAAATACTGCAGGGGATTTTACACGTGGACTTTGAAACCACTGTATAGATCTGGGCTTTTAATCATACTATCAACTTTAAATGAAACTAGTGTTAAGCATAGTGAAGCAGTAGTTTACAAAGATGTCTTAGATTTTCTGGGAAACTGCTTTCCTTCTCATATGTGTTGCAACTATCCAGAATTGGTATCAACAGAAATTGCTGAAGATGAGTTGCTGAAAAAGACCTAAGTGCAAGCATGTTGGACAGCAGTGGAGACACAGAAAAGGCTGAGGAGTCTGGTGGGGCTTTTTTCTTGTGTGTGTGAGTTTTTAATTTTTTTTGTTTTTTATTTTATTTTTTTTCTTCTAATTAATAGAAATTTTAATCTGTTACTTGATCCAGTGGAATAGAAACATATTAACACATGTCAGAATATGGGAGAACAAATCTTACAGACTGACCAAGCTGTGTCTATGCCAGCAGCAGAACTGTGTCATATTACTACTGTGGTGATGTGGTGCCCATTCTGGTATTGCCAGCTTGTTCTTGGAGTGCTGATGATGGTGTTTGGCACTTCTGTGCTGGGCAAGTGTGGCTTAACAAGTCTCTAGCAAGCAGCATATTCTGTGAAATATGATCCTACAGGTAGTGTCAAATCCTATTTTCACCTGGATCTAGTCAAGTCTCCTGCATTGAAAGTAAATGGAAACACACAAAATTTAGTTCTTTTTTTTTGTGTCTGTGTTTTTGTTTGTTTATTGATTTTCTCCAAACACATCCCCTTAAAGATACTACACTGAAGACGACAGCCTTGAAGAATTTTTGTCACTTCATTTAAATAAAATTTATGTAAAGTTGCTACTGAAATTATCTATGCTACTACCTCACAACATTTGGTCTGGAGGCTATTCACAGAATAAAACAAAAGCTCCTAGATCTGTGATGAAGCACCTTTTTCTGTGAAAGAAAATGATTGAATCTCACAGGACTTTGCTTCAGGAAAGACAATTTCCCTCTGATATTATTTCATCAGTTCTAAATGATACTTCCCACTTTTACTATGATTAACTACAGAATGAATTCTAAAAGTTTATCTGTTCAAAGAAAGATCCTGTGATCTATCTGACACATAATGAGACTGTTTGGATGCCAATGTCTTTTTCAGAACCATTGTAACTATGTTCAGAGAACCAGCAAAACCAAGTACTTCCTTTCTCTGAGGAATTTACTTCAGCAATCTTTTCCAAACAGCTTCTTTCCTATTTAATTATATGGCATATTCCATAGAAGTACATAGCCAATTTTATTGTTTCTTATGTTTTATGTGATGCATATTTTGATTTCATGAACAGATGCAATAGGGAACCTGAAGTTCCCAAGAAAATCATATTTAATTGGAAAAAATATCATCTGTTGAAATATTGTAGTAGCCAATGCATCTAAATCAGAACCAGGAAATTTTTGATCACTGCAACACAGCAGATTTAAAGCCTCAGGCAGAAAAACTGTGGGCAAATAATCTGCAGAAGAAAGGTGGCCAGGAGAAAATTGTTGTTGTTCCTGCTTGTGAGGGAGCAGAATTTTTCTATTCTTACACAAGATGTCTGGCTTCTTCTGGTAGAAGTACTAAAGTGCATTGACTTGAATTTCCTGTTATATTTTTAGGAGATACAGATATCACTCAGACTTGTTCTTCTGGGCTCATTTATCCAATGTGATAGCATCAAACTTTTGTTTTCAATTTCCCCCACCTCTCTTAAGTTCCCCTCAATATCTATGTGTTGCTTTAAGAAACTTTATATATAAGCCTAGAAATTATGCCTTAATAAAGACGGTATTGATGAAGGGGCCAGTGTTTTTAGGCTGATTATGACTTTGTTATGCAGTGTGTTATCTGTAGGTATTAGAGATTGTTTAAAAACTGTTTCACTAGCAACTCTCTATATAGAGTTTCTGCTAATAGAGAAATTGGATTAAAACCCACCCCAGCAGACAGAAGATGACTGGTAGTGTTTATTTCTGTGGCTCCATGGAATTGCCTTGGGCAGAAGCTCTTCTCTTACAGTATCTAGAAACATGACACAGTCTTGATTTTTGTCTCAGAGTTAAAATAAGAAAGACAAATCTCTCTCTGTCTCAGGGCTTTTATAGATTATTAATGACCAAGGGTCACTTAATTATGGTTTTGCTTGGAAGTTGGATGGATGCAAGATAATTGCAAAAATAACAGGAAAGGTTTAAGGCTTCACTTTATGAGATTTCCCTTTCAGGATATATCAAGACAGCAGAAGAATAAATAATGGGTCTACAACTTGTGATTACATGAAGAAATTTTGCCTTTTCTTATCTGCAACTGTATGATAGATGCATCACATAATGTAAAACCACAAATCAGATTCAAAATTGCAGACTGAGGGGAAAATGCTGTTCAGAAAAAGCTGTTCAAATAGACAATGCCCAGTCTGATGGAATTCCAGATTTAGGACATGATTATTAGATACTCCCACAATGCAGATAATAGAAAAAACAAAAATGTCATAGGAGATAAGATGGGTTTAAAATAAAATTTCAAATGTGTTCCATCAGGTATTAACATTTGTGTGCTCTGTAGTTCACTTGGTACTTTACAAAAATTAGGAAATGAAAATCCCATTTTCATCTGCCTAGTAGCTATAATTTTGACAACTTCGTTTGTGTACAGAGGCTCAAATGTACACTTATTGAGTATTGCAAGCATGAGGGAAAAGTTAATCATGAAAGCACTTTCACTTCTTCAAAAACCCTCACTAAAGCCTAGCCTGCACAGCTATCAGATAGCCAGTATTTGCTCATGTCAGTTTGAATCCCTTAAATCTTTTCACGTAACAGCCAGCACAAACTAAAGGCAAGTCTACCCACCTATCCATCCATACAAGAATTATGTCTGGCTAATTGTAACTCTGTGGTACTTTGTTCAGTGGTGTAATATTATCCTTCTCAATGTTATAATCTGTGGTCCCACAATTTGACTGACAATCTAATTTTGACACATGAGAGAAATAAAACAGAAAAACAATATTCCTGTAAATAATGCAAATTATTTGATACAGTCATGAGAGGTAAAGGTGCAGCTACTGGCTAATGGAGTGGTGCCTCAGGTGTGAAGAACAGGGGAAAAAAAAGTGCGGAATCTCAGAATTAGTGGTCAAATTTGAAAGGAACCTCTGGATGTCATCTGCTCCAAACTCCACACTAAAGCAAGGTCACTTACATCTATTGGCCAGGACCATGTCCAAATAATTTTCGAACATCTCAAAGAATGGAGACTCCACAATCTCCCTGTGTCAGTCCTGGATCAACCTTACACTCGAAAAGTATTCCCTGATCTTCAGAGGGAACCTCCTGTCCTTCAGTTTCTGCTCATTGTCTCTTGTTCTGTTCGCCACTCTCAGAAATTCCTGCCTTTTTTTTTTTCCTTTTTTTTTTCTTTTCACTATGCCACCTGAGTTGGAGATATGAGTTGGCATATCAGGTGTGGTGGCACATACCAAGGCATCTGAATGTTTTTCACTAGGAAATCATGTTCCAACATGGAACTTGTGTGCTAAACTGAGGAGCAATCTGATATCTATTTAACCAGATTTCTGTAAAGTGAAAATGATCACTTTTTTCTCCCTAGTTGTAGAAAGACTGTTAAAGAGGCTTAGAACTACTTCAGAAACAAGAACAGCAAATATAGAACATAATTTGTTATGTTCTATATTTATTGCAAAATTGAAGTATAAGAGATGATTCAAGAAATATATCTCTTGCAAAATAACCCCTTAGACATTAGCTGACATGGAAAATTAACCCTAGAAGTGCTCTTTTTTTTAACAAGTGGGGTGATGGGACAAACCATTCTGCTTTATAATGCAATGTGAATCATAGCAATTCCTCCTTTTATGCAGAATTGCTCAGCTGAGTCCACCCAATTCCAAATCAAAACACACCCCCACATAATATACCATTACTAAATCCCTTTTCTGTAGTTTCACTAAAAGTGCATGCCTATATCCTTAAAATTCAAGGGAACTTTCCTAACATCATTCAGGACAACATGTGCTCTCCAGCAGTAACCCTGCTAAAACAGGTAAAGCTATACACGTTGAATAGCAACAGTAAAAATAAAATTTTTAAAAAAGGAAAAAAAGTGTGTTTATATCCAGCCAATATTTCTTGAAAATAAATATTATAACAGGTGCAGGTGTAGACAGCTAGTGCCTATGGAATAACAAATAGCTGTTTGAAAGCAGAAACTTTGGAAACTAAAACCAGAGGATGAAATACAGTGATTATATACTTCAGCTGTGCACAAGAGAATATTGCTGCTGACTACCAGTGTATGAGTTATGTAGAAAAACTTTCAATGAAAACTCATTCACTTTTGGTGGTTGCTGTCATGGGAAAGGCAAAGAAAGATGCCTGATATAACAGAACTGTAGAAAAAAAAGGCGTTCTGACTGGCTTATTTGGTTTTTTTTCTGTGTAACACACTGATAGCTGGGGGACGCAGAAGGAAACCAGTATGCCAGGCATACGTGTGTGTTTGATTATTTGCAGTGATTACTGTAATTGCATTTTATTTGTGCTGAGTGATGTTCATTTTCTTCACAATGCTGTTGGAAGGACAGTTTCTTACTTGCATAGTGATATATTTTAATCTGAGACTAATAATAAAGGAACTATTACTCATGGCCATGATTACTAGTTTAATTCTTCCACTGTGATGCAGACTGATAGCTCTGTACAATCCAGAATTTGAGATTCATCTCAGGGAGTCAGCAATTTATTCTACGATGAAAGAGAAATTTTGCCATTCAAAATAAAGATGAAGTCTATATGAAAGTAAATTAATCACTTCTCTAACACTCTTCAACTTTCTTGGGTTAAAGATTTTAGTTTTCTTCAGCACTTGTATACTGGTAATTGTTATATGTATTCCACATATGACTAATACACATAATATTAATATATAAAAGACATATTAGAATTTTGCAAAAATTGCTGTGGTTGCCTGGAATGAGAGGTCTCCTGGCACAAGTAGCCCATTTTCTTCAGTGATACAAGTTGTGTTAAATCAAGGCTCTTGATTTTAAAGATAAAAGCAGATATATATTTTCTAATATATTTGAACTTATTTGATGTATTTTCATTTTTGTCTTTGGAATGTTACAGTTCATGGGCATCTGGAATGTGGAAATGCAGTTAATTAATACAGTGTTCAACTGGAATCCTGTAAAAATACTAGATTAATCTGTTGTTTAAGAATCATTACTTAGACCTTAGGAGAGCTGTTGCTTTCCCTTCAGATATGAAATATAGAAACTTTTACTCTCTTGTCATAGTTTTATTTTATTATTGTGATTTCAAAATAATATTATTTTCATAGTTATTGCTGTTGTTACCATAATTATAATTACATTGATTATTCTGCCGAGGGAGTTTAAATTGGAATTATTCATCTTAAAGCTTCCATTTAACTATTGGTAACATTGTCAAGGTGAAAGCATCTTAAAAAAATTTGTAATTCAGCTACAATACTTTCCTGCAGGATGAGACACTCTTCTTGAACTACAGCACATGAAACAGAGTAAACCATGATTTGGCTTATTACAGTTTTCTGTGACATGAGAAATACTGTCCTTAGAGATTTATTCTTTAAGGATCAGTGTGTTTGAATTAACATCATAATTCCACTTTTCCAGAGGGCTTACCTTCTGTAACATATTCTCTTTGGTAACTAAGGAGGATTTTTAGAGAAATGAAAATTTTTGGATGATAGGTTTTAGTCAGAAGACTTTCAATAGAGATTTTTTTTGAGTGAGAAATATCTAATATCTTCATCATATCTGTGGAATTTGCAATTGTTGCAAAATTAGGCATGGTAGTCTTCTACTTGTTACAATTGCACAGGTGACAATATACATGTTGATGTAATAACTCTTTCAAAACCATTTCATTAAGAGTGGGTAAATATTTCTCTGGGAAAATTTCCCTCTACCTATTTAGAGACGAACTAGATTAAGTGCTTGGATTAGATCTCTGACTTTACCCCTACCCCAGCAGATCACAAAACATGCAGTTGAATTGATAGACAGTTTTAGAGCCAATATTTAGGTTTTTGAATCACTGAAATTATTGAATACCTAAGGTCAGGCTCAAGTTTAAAATGGGAAGGAAAGCAGAGACATTAGCAGTTTAATACAAAATTAGATTATTTTAATAGCATTATACAGAATGTTTCTATCCTAAGTTGGTGGAGTAACAAAGGCACTATCAAAATTTTAAAAAACCCCAAACTTTCAATATTTGCCATCCACTATAAGTGGTTTAAGGTAGGAACTATTGTGAAAAATTGCTTGTATCCTGCTAACTAGGGATGAATGGTCTGTTCTCTTAATATGAACTCTATAAGTGGTTCATGTCTTTAATTTATTTCTAGTCTGAAATTATACCTTTTATGATCCAGGGTCTCCAGGCTTTTTGCAGTTGTCAGCAATGCAGTTCTTTTAACTGGACCTGAACAAGAGGTAATGGTTGTTCTTGGATGTACTCTTTTGTGTGTTGAGCTGAAGCTGCATTTCTGCTCCCTATTACTTCATAATTTACTTTCTGCACAGTCATCCATATACTCTACCTCTTAATTATAGTTTCAAGACCTTATTACTTTCATTAAATTTTTGATTCTAACTTTTACAAACAACAAGCAGAATTTTTTTGCATTGTTTCTAACAGTTTATGTCACTGCCAGTCACTGTGATCCTCCAGTTGTTTGATTCTCTTCCAACTAAGCAAGACAAGAGAATATTCAAGGTCTTTCTTTACTCTGTTCCTGCCTGAACACCTTCTCCTTTTCTATTTTGGTCCCAAGCTCCTCTGTTTACCTACCTCCTTTCAAATTAAAGTATCAGCATCTTCTTTCCAGGTTGTCATTGCTTCAGAATATAGAAATTTATAAGCTATAAAAGCCATGCTGCCAAAGTTATCTAACAAATATATGCATAGGCATAATTGAATTATCTGAATTGTTGAAGTTGGAGGTTTCAATAAAAAGCAAATGAGAAATTGGAGCTGAAAAGTTCTGAAAAATTTGATTTATTCTCTGTTTACTTGACTGATGAGTCTCTGGGAAATCAGGAATATTTGTGGTTTTTTAATATCCTTGTGTGCTACACTGGCATCAGGAACAAGGTATCTGATTCAGAGCTTGCCCCACTCTGGGGTCAATTTCAGACTTCAGCTGTTTCAGCTGAAATTTTAACCCTCAACAAAACTTAACATCCATTACAAATCTCATAACTTTCTTTCTGTATTTAATTTAAATAGTTGCTTCAACAAAGTATATGCTTTGTGGGTGAAGTTCGTATGTCTTGTGATGGATCCAGTGAACACAGAAAAGGAATAACATCTACCTGGAATGGGCTGGAGGGGAAGCAGAGCACTTCAATAGAGAACCATGTCTCAGCAGATTGTGGCAAAGCCGGCAGTGGTATCCACTCTTGAAACCCCTGTCTTGGGATGAAAATGACCCTTCTGAAGCTGGTGGTTGGAAATTTTCTCCAGAAGCTGCCTAGCATAAGAAATTTTAAATTACTGCAAAATTTTCCAGTTTTTTTATCAGAAATACTGTGATGCAAAGTTAGCTCAAAAAAATTTCAAAAGAATTTCTAATGCTAAAAGGAAGGAAATCTACTGGGAAAAAAAAAATTAAAAAGGAAGTGAGAAATTGAACAAGGCCAAGGTATTTGTTCATGCATTTAAATAAGTGCGGAGGGTTTTATAAATATAACGCCCCCCAAAAATTCAGAAGTTCAAGTGAAGACTGAAAAGTATTCACTTAAAATGCAAACATATAAAGCATTTTAACCCAGACATGTAGCAACACTGCTGAGTGACATTTTAATGATTTTTCTATTAATTCTAAGATGGCTGTGGGCAAATAATAACTACTTCAGCTCAAACCAGAATTCAGAATAACCTTTTCCTGCTACATTCTCTTGTGGAGATCAATAATTAAGAGAGTCATAGCATGCTTGCTGATGAAACAAAGGCTTCCAGAGGTTTATAAGCCCATCCATGCTTCCTTCCTCCCTTACTCTCTTCCCAACTTCCTCCCTCTGTCATCAGGTTAGACAGGGAAAGGAACAGGGATCGTAAATCTGCCAGTGAAGGAAATATCACCAAAAGTTCATTTAACATGGCCGTGTTCCCATGTTCCTTTCCTTTCTGCCAGGAGTAGGCTAAAATTATCATTTAAACCAATGCATGAAACAATAATCCTGGTTCTCTTCTGCTGGCTCTTAAATGGAAAATCTCTGCGGAAATTTGTGAATGAAATTAAAACACTCTAAATTCTTTTTTAAGAAAGGAGAATGCAGACTGAGTCCCTTTACCAGTGCAGCCATGTGGGATGGGTCTGTGGCCTTGCCCACTCTTACTGTGTCCTGGACCCTGCGGATTTGATAATGCTGTCTGGGAGGACCCATTTACTGTTGGAAGTTCCAGCTTTCCAGGGGATGTTTAAAACAGTGTCCCAGGGTCATAATGAGAAATTTGAGGAAGATCCCAAGACCAAAGCCTGGGAATGGATAGTTAGTAGCCACATCACTGCCACTGGAGAGACTGACTGTCCACCATAGGAATTCCACTTGTGTTCAAACATTTTTGGGTCTTTTGCTTCCACTTTATCCTTTCAAATGGAATCAGGTGGAGTGGAAACACTGTTTTTTTTAAATTTTTTTTTTCCCTTTTCATTTAAATTAATGTACTCTTTTCCTATTTTTGGTCATTGGTTAAAATGTTAACTACAGCTCAGTACATCGATAGTCCCTGAAGCCTTTCCACTTAAATTATTCACTGATTTACTGCAGAATTAGTATGTGTTTGCGGTTTCAAATTGGTATTCAACCCATTTGGCAGATTTCATAGAAGAGCCATTTAAAAATAATTTTTCTAGATAGATAGAGTGACTTGATATATTCCACAGTTTATTGGGTTTGAGATACTGTCAGCATTTATAACACTGCTGAGAAAATTTAGGGGGATGGGGAAAATGTAGTAGCTGTTTTGTTTGGTGAAGTTTTCTCTCTTTATCCTTTTCCATGAAAGAACATCTCATCCTATCAATTATATGACTTGTGGACTTTGTTTCTTGCCAGCAGTGTTAAAGATTTTCTGGTTTAATTTCTTTTCAGTGAATGTGGTCTGATTATCACTTTGGTGTTTATGCCTGTTTTCCTGTTACATTTCCAAGCACTTCCCCAAAAAACCGTGGAAATTATTTTTGCTAAATTGTCTAAATTATCTAAGTATCTAAATTATCTCTTTTAAAGTGGTTTTAGATTTTCCACAGTTTTTGTTGTCAATTTTACAGCTTCTGTAATTTTCCAAAACCCAATAATTCTATATATTATTCATCAAAATTCACCTTGATACCATTTCTCCCAAAATCATGGTATGAACCATCAAACCTTGCTTATGGAGTTGAGACATTATTGCTGGTTGGACTGTCTAATCAAAATAGAACAATGAGTTATCCTGAGTCCAGCGGCAATGAGAGCCCTAATTAACCTAGAAAGGTCTCATCAGTAATAGAGTGCAAAATGTTATTCCAGAATGTCTTGAGCTGACAGCAAAGCTGACTTTCCAGTGTTGCTCTGCTGATGTCTGAAAGCTGGTATTTCTGACTTTCCTGGGAGTACCAGGAAGGATGCTTCACAACGAGCTGAGAGTCAACCAGCATCTCCACAGCGTAGGTGTGATACTCATGTCTTGATGGCCTTTCTCCTCAGATCTAATCTCTTGTCTGATTGTGTTTGATTCTGTTTTCTTCCTTAAGAGTGGCACCTCACACGCTGTTTGTGCACTGTTCCCCAGGTAATGTACTTCCTTCCATTCTCCTCGTTTTCTCTGAAACCGATTAGCTGTGACTAATTCACCGGGCTGCCCTCCTGCTCTGACTGTGGTGTGACCACTGTGATTTGTGTTTGCAGTCTGAGCCCACCTGCCACCAGATGTGTCTGCGCTCTGCCCCTGCACGTCGTGTTCTGCACGGGCCCAGTCCCGGATTCTTATTGCTGTCAATCAAACAAAATCTAATCTGCATTTAAGCAAGTTGTTTGACTGATAGAAAATTGCTATTGCAGCTAAACAAATGAAAGGTTCTCAGGCCAAGACCAGCACAAACAAGTCCTGAGACCCTGAGGCATCAAGTAACTACAGAGCATATGGACCCTTATTAGAAATGGCAAAGTTGTATTCGCCAGGCTACGAAGTTAAGTCTGATGACAAGTATGTAATCATACAGTTATATTCTGTTGTTTTAAGGGAGGTCTTTAAAAACAGATGTTTTGGCAAAAAAACCCCAAGCTTCCCAATTTCTCTTGTTTACATTTTCTTGTTCCTTAAATCAATTTTAAACAGTGAAGAGACTGAAGTATCATTCTACTTTCTTTTCCTCTTAACAAAGTATTTTCAAATTCCGTATTCATTTGTATTTACAAATGATTCTATATATATATCTTTCCATTTCACTTAAAACATTAGTCAAATATTAATATTATTTTCTCTACCATAACCTCATTTATTCTACCAGCTTGTTTAATTTTAAAAATAAAATAAGGCTTAGGCTTTATTTCAAATTACATTCTTGTGTCAGTGCAGAAGTTTGAAATACAATGCTTTTTCATTGCATTTAAAGCAAATGTGCATCCTGCTTTTTCTTTCCATATTAACAACAGACCATGTTATCTTCTTTTCTCTCATTAAGATTGATAGAAATGCATGCTATTGCAAGTACGAAAAGTGACCTTTCAGACTGACTCAAACTTTGTATTTTCTACAAACGGCTTGCAGTTCCTCAGGCTGATTGTGCACCTTGAGAACAATATAACACATAAACGTTTATTCAGTGTTTGCTCAAGGGG
>VWZN01014354.1:31452-41685 GCA_013396955.1 Regulus satrapa
CCATTCATTTGGCAGTGCTGCTTGATGTCTGAAAATAATTGATTTGGCTCATACAATTTGACCTATGCAGTTTGTTATCTACCAGCTTTGGCACCAGCAATGATGCATTCAGAATAACTGTTCCTTTATTCTGAGTTACAGGAACAGGAAAACAGGAGCAGCTTTTTTTTTTTTTTTGGACTGAAAGTGTTTAGGTTAGTTCCTCTGGCACCTTGACTTGCAGGACTGTGAGAATCCTTCCTCAGTTTAAGAAATTCAGGTGAAAAGAGCCAGATGATACACCAGGGCTGTAAAACCTGGAGGGCCACACATTTGAACATCACTGTGCGGTGATGTTTCAGAGAGGATGTAGGACTTCAGAACCACTAAAAGAGAAACAACTGAATTAATTCCTCAGATAAATATTTCAAATATGCTGAAAGTGTTACAGGTGGTTGACTCCTTGAGATGCAATTAGAGTAGCACACAGAAATCTGTTAGCACATCTTCAGAGAAAAAGAACATAACTGAAGCACACTGTTCCAAAACAAGAACACTATCCAGGTCAATTATTTTGGAGTAAACTCTTTTCCAGGACTGAAAAGACTGACTCTCTGGCATGGGAGCTACATGACTTTAGAACATTTGGATTGTCTTTTTGTACACAACATAATGGTAGAATAACAGCACAAATGGGCTTGAAAATTTGTAGGCATCTGCCATGGGGACTATGTGTCCCCAGGAAGCAGAGGTCCCCACTGTTACAGCCGACACCTTTGGAAACATGCTCATTGTCATAATATCCTAATAGCATGCTCTGGATCCTGAAAGCAGAATATATTATCTTCAAGGACGCTTTATTTCTCTACAAGTACACTACTTTTCATCTTTTCTTTTTAGAGTCTTAACTTGTTTTTTTCTAAAAATAGCGCTCCACACAGGCATTATCCAAGAAGTAATAGCTTGCACTGAGGTCACATTTTGTAAGTATGGACACAATGTGCTCTCTGTAACTATTTATCATGAATACCATTTGTTTGGATGTTGAGAAGAAATGTTTTAAAGGTGGAACAAAGACTGGATAAACTTCTAGAAAATAGTAGTTATCTACAAGCCACTGGAAGAGGCGGTCTTGCTCTAAGCTCTTCCATTGCATCAGATTTCTCACTCAGGGATTGAACACTCAGCTCAGAAGAGTGAAACTCTAGTCAAAACATTTTCAATGCATCTGGTAATCTGTGAGTGTTCAAGTGCAAAGAAAATAGTTGGATTAGAACTGAGACTGAGACAGAAGTAGAATTTTTGAACTATGATCTATCTCTTCTATCCCCATCCCCACCAGTGAACTGAAAGGTCTTTTCAGCCCCTTTCAGAAACATTGCCATTACACCTTGCAGTTATACTCACGTGCCTGTTCCAGTGTCAGCTGCATCTAGCATGGCACATTTAAGGCAGTTTAGGCCATGTTGTATTCCAGCATTTCAATGAGATGGTGTTCCATCCACCTGTTATCTACCACTACTCTGGCTTCTTTCCTGTTGTGGCACAGCTGAAACACTAAAACTTCCCCAAAAAAGTCTGCATCACTTTTAATCTAGATGTTTCAATACATTTGTAGACCTGCATCTGGTAGAGCACAAGTGAAGTGTATGAAGATAAGGGGTACTGAAGGTAAGAAGAGTAAGGGGTGTGTGTAAAAATGGGGGGAGGCTGTGTGTCAGAGGCTGACTGAGCATCTTAAATGAAAGTATTTTAGTTCAGTGGGATTTCAATTTTTTTACAAGGGATCTGACATCTACAAATGTCACTGATGGGAGCTGCCATATTGCAGCCATTTGAAAACTCACATGCTAATAGTCTCAATTTTTAATGATGTAACATTTTTCTCCTTGACACTTTCCACGAACAACTATCCTCTCTATTGTTCACACCCTACAATAGGACTTCAAACAAAGGGAGCCTACTTTGGATGTGAATATGCAGAAAATTCCAGAGTGTTACTTACTGTGCTTCTTTGCATGAAATCTTGTACTGGTCTTTTTTTCTTCAAATTTTCTTTCTAACTAAGGGTCTTCTTATTTGATCATACAGTTTCATCACTTCTTTTATTCTGGTATAATTCATGACTTTTGTGTGCTAGAGGCATTTCCTATTTTTTTTCTCACCTAAATAGTTTAAATCTCTCACAGGGCTCCTTTTCCCTTTATCTCTTTTTCTTTCTTTCTTTTAAATTATGTTTTGACCTGCTGCTACTTCCCATACTTTCTTTATGAATTTCTTTCCTTTTGTCTCTCTTGATTTTCTCTCATTGTCTGGTCCCATAACAGACTTTTATTCTCTACATTTACATGCAGAACAGAAATGTTCTGTAGAGTTCACAGCTGTATGATAAGCTCTGATTTTAATATTCTAGTCCTGGATACAAAGACTTGCTTACACAAGAGAATGACTCATTCTCCATTGTATTCTAATCTAGCAAGTTTAAATTACTCTGATGGTTTAACTTGAGATCAACTTCTTGTAAAGGAGTCAGAAATGGCTCCCTAGCAGCTTTTCAAAATTACTTTCTAAGATACTGTGCTTTCTGCTTGAGATCAGATAGTAGAATCTTCACAGAAAGGTGGGATATCTAGTCTTGTACTGCAATTGATGCCTAAATCTCTGAAGTTAAATTATGCTTATCATGCCTTGAAAACTGCAAGCATTAATGAAACAATCTGTACTAGTTTCAGAGCTGCCAGCCATTGAGAGAACAATTTATTCCCTAATTTCTTTGTCCCCTACCACTCCTTCCTCCCATTCCCAATTGTATTTCTACATATTGATAAGGTGCCTCTGAGACTTCTTTTCTGCAAGCCAAGCAGCTTCAGGTCTCTCAGCTTTTCCCCAAATGAGGCATGCTCTGAGCCCTTATGCTACTCATCTTTGTGGCTCTTCACTGGACCCTTCAGTGAACTGGACTCTTCCCACATCTCATTTGTTCTGGGGAACCCATAACTAGATCTAGCACTACAGATGTTGTCCTGAGTCCACCAGCACCCTCTGGTCAGTCTACAAAGGTGCTCTCTGCAAGAGCACTCTTATCCTAACACAGTGGTCCAGCCTATCCAAAGGGAGTTTTTTGGACATGGACACAGCTCAGAGGTTGCCTAAAAAAGGTACGAGTAATTTACTAGAAGGTACTCATAATTTTTTTTCTGGGGTAAGGATTCCAGACCAAAACCTTCCAACAGATAGTTTAAATAATCTTTAGACATGTCTGGACTCTCATAGTTGCAGCATTGTTGCATCACATGATCTAGTCTCTAATGGTGCATATAAAGGAAATCTTTATCAAGTGGGAAAGGAATTTGGTTCCCTGGAGATCTGATAATTTTTTTATTAATACTTTAAAAAACCGAATTATTTTCAACAAAAAAGCTTAAGAGTTTTATTTCTGAAAATTTTAATCAGAAAGTTGTTAATATTTATTTATTTAATTAAATCACTTAATACTGCAGTCTATTATTTTACGGAGAGCACTTAATTGCCTTTTTTTTCCAGGTCCAAGCTGAGATTAAGAAAATGATTTAAAAATTTGAATGGATAATCTTTCACTTGGAGGCTACCATTGTAATCTCCCACCTTTATTTTTAAGACAATGATATGTCAGTTGCATTTTTCTTCCTAAAACATACCTTTTTGCACATAATGTTTTAGTATCCACACTTAAACCTTACACAATTCTTGAAAAGTGGATACAAGAACCTCAGGAAGAAGCTATAAATTAGAACATTCTAATAAAATACTTGTCATCAGGAGTTGGTGAGCACACTAACTACTAATTTTGAAATGCAAGTTGAAAGGGATTCACTCAAAAATGTGTTCAAAAAGAAAGCAGGATCTGCAAGACATGCCAAGCATGAAATGTCATGCCCTCTCTCTTCATTTGCCCGAGATGTCTTCTTTTTGGTGCTGCTCAGGAAACACTCATGAGCCTGGAAGCTCCAATCTGTCTGCCCATGCAAATGGTAAAGGACTGCTGGAAAATCCATGATATCCCTTGCATGGTGAAGAATTGCTTGAGGGTCTGCTGGATTTTTGTGAGGAGGCAGCTGGCATCTGCTCAGCTGTCTTTCACAGAACTGACTTTGATCCTACTTGTGTTTTCATAGTGACATTAATCTCTGATCAAATGAGCCTTAATCACTTAGTTAGGAGTTGACCTCTTTCTCATAGGAATTAACATGGGAGAAGACAAGGAATATTTTTTTCAAACAGAAAAGTTCAGACAATTCTCTTGACCACTCCATCACTTTATAAACCTCCTTTATGTAGCTTGGATTTGTAATATTGTAAATGCGTGTGCGTATGCAGGGAGAAAACATCAGCAGAGTATTTGCTATTGCAAAATGGTTTGGGTTTAACCCCAGCCAGGAACCAAACCCTGCACAGACCCTTGCTCACTTCCCCACCAGTGGGACTGGGGAGAGAATTGGAAGAGTAACAGATAGAAAACTTGTGGGTTGAGATCAAGACAGTTTAATAGGGAAAACTGAAGCTATGTGTGCAAACAAAGAAAACACAGAATGATGTGCCCATAGAGAGGCAGCTGTTCAGCCATCTCCAGAAGAGCAGGGTCCCATCACATGTAATGGTGACTTGGGACTCCACCACTCCAAGTGTTCTTCCCTGCTTCCTCCTTCTTCTCTCTCCTCTTATCAGAGCATGATGACATATGGTCTGGAATATCCTTTTGGTCAGTTTGGGTCACCTGTTCCAGCTCTGTCTCTTCCCTGCCTCCCACACCCTCAGCTTCCTTGCCAGCATGGCAGTGCAAAAAGCAGAAAAAGCCTTGGCTCTGCTCAGCAATAACAAAAATATCTCTGTAATATCAACCCTGTGTTCAACACAAATCCACAGCACAACCCCATACCAGCCACTGAAGAGAATTATCCCAGCTGAAACCAGTACTGTTGTACAGGAAAAGTAATTGCATTAAGCATATAAAATCTTCTAGATCAAATGTAATTAATACTATTGCATATGGATGGACGTTCTTTGGAGTGCAATACTTAGCAGATTTGTAACAGTTTTAAATCACTACATAGCAATTATGAGCATGCTTTATTCTTTGGGGTACAAAGAGGTTACAGGAGCATTTATGATTGAACCTTGCTAGAGCACAAAGAGCTAACAGGTTTTGTTAAGTTGATTCCATGTCAGCTTTTTGTACACACAATTGTATGATTTAACAAAGGAAACTTTTTATAGTCTGAAGCAACCTTGTCACAGCAGACTGGAATATCATCATGTTTTTTTGACATTATAAATTAACTTATGCTGGTCTCAGTTGTGGCATGGTAAAATGACTTCTGATTTTTAAACCATTACATTTAAAGATAGCTTCTATATTCATTATATAATTACAAAATATGCATGCAAATATGCCTTCAAACTGGAGTTTCATAAACAAGAAAATATTTTGCAATGGCTATGAAAAACTCAAAAGATAAATATTCATTAATAATTCTGGGTGTTTTTTTTTTTTTAAGATGTTGAAATGAATATGAGAGCAGAATTACTTGATGTAAATCTAGTTAATTAACAAAATTTGGGCATTATAGTGCTGAATAAGCTGATGTCAGTCAAATCTATGTCTGAAATAAATATATGGAGAGGCATAAGAAAAAGAGAGAGGTAATACCCCATATTACAAAATGATTACTCCCTTATCTAAGCCATTGAAGGAAGAGGGAAAAAATAATCAAAAAGAGTTAGAGATCCTCCAAAAAACAGTGAGGCTATGCAGAAGAGACATAAAGGATCATACATTCAGGGAGTAAAGTTTATGCTTTTAAAGGTAGAAATAAAAATCAAACAAGATGATAAAGTAATAATACTAATACTAATACTAATACTAATACTAATACTAATACTAATACTAATAAAAAACCAGAATTTTTTTTTGTCTTCAAGCCAAGTGATTTTGTACACTGAAACAATGGAGGGTCTTTCATATATTCTCAGTGGAAAATGTCACACAATACAGAGCAGAGGTATTTTGCAGTTGCCCGTAGAAAATTAGAATTCATCTTTGACAACTACAATACCTCCTTTAATATAATTCAGCTACCATAGAACATCAAAGGCTCTTCAGACTTCTGCTGAGTATGTTTGAATTGTGCATTACTGCGAGACCCTTTACTTTTTGGAAGAATCCACATAGCTTTTTCTGTCTGTTACTTTTTGGGTGCAGAATAAAGAAGGGAAAGAGACAAAGTATGATAAATGAAATATTTAAGAAACTAACATGACAACTGTGAAATCAATATTTCCCTGGTATGGTTACAGTTGTTGTCAACAAAATGCAATGAACTGAATTTGTATGTTTAATTAAAATAATGGATAATTAACATATTAATGAACCCTTTTTAGACACAAAATCTTTGAAATTTTGTAGAGCTATAATGTGAAAATGTGTAAACTTATGTGTGAAAAGCTCTGCAATAACAGGATCTAGCAATGGATTCTTTCTTTTATTTTTGTCATTACAGTTTAAGGAAGAAGATTCTCACAAGAAAACTGTCAGAAATGGTTACAACAGCCTTACTCCTTTATTTCCTAGTCTAAATCAGAAAGGAAGTTTACATTTCCTTCTTACTATTTCCTTATTTTTTAATTTGGGAATTGTCTGAATATAACTCAATTGGCAAGGCTTCTTCCTTAGAATATTTATTGATTTTCAAGTTTGATAGTGAGATAAGGATGAAGATATATTCTCAGTTTTAAATAATTTACTATAAAATGGCAGCTCCCAAATCTCCAAAGAGCAAAAACACAACTTTAAGTTTCCAGACAATCATTGATTATTTATTTTATTTATAATTTACTCTTTTAGACAAAGATGAAGAAATGTAACAACATTTAAAAACTTTTCTTTGACTTCACAGGTTCCATTTTTTCCCCCCTGATGTTCTCAGTGTATTTCTATAGATTTTGAAATTACTTTCTTAGCAAACTTTCTCTCAGGTCAGATGCTATGTACATTCAAGATAATTTTGGTTTTTATAAAGTATTTACAAAGTTGAAATTGAATAATTTGTTTTGTAAGCATTTGGTAACTATATTGACTCTTTGGCTCAAGGTTCTAGCACTGTACTTATTTTCTGCAGACTGATATTTCAGGACACAGGGATTTTCATTTGGAAAAGCATTGAAATGTATATTGGTTCCTTATTTTCTAGGGGCTACATTTAGCGTGTAAAAAAACCCAAATGGAATAGCAGAAGGGCATGAAGGGAAAATTATTAAATAAAAAACACTAAGCAACAGTTTGGACTAGATGGTAGTCAGACTCAAAAAAAGGGAGCAAAAAAACCTTTGTCAGTGCTGGGGAAAAAAAGGTAGCTTAGCATTGCAGTCAATGCTTCTGACAGTGGGGCTCAAGGTCCCTGTGGCTGCAAGAGCATGCTTCAAAGAGCAGCTGGGCATCACTAGCCAATTTAGTTCCAGCTCTCTGAGGTACAGTATTCCTCTAGAAGTGTTCACTGTCAAGCCTATTTTTTTGAAAAATAAAACATCTGTTTTATTTAAAAGCTTTTGCTGTAAAACAGCTGGGGCCAGCACTGGTGCACAGAAAGTGCTGTGATTTTGGGCCCGTTGATTTGAGCTTTGGATACAGCCTTTGCTGGCAGTGATGGTTGAAGCTGGGAATGAAGAGCTTTTGCCTTAGGAGACCCCCAGTATTTAATTGCAGTAGAAACGAAGCCACTGAGAAAGCCTGGCTACACTTTCAAGTAAAATATAACCCTTTGGTGACTGAAAATATGAAACATGGAATCTGCAAAATAGAGCTATTCTAACAACATAGTGTGAGCACTGCAAAGAATAATACAAGAACAGTGAAACTTCAGTGTCTTCCAAAATACAGGAAACAGATGCAATATACTCTTTTGGTAATGCATCTTATTAATGTCTATGCTAACACTAATATAATCATAGGGATAAAAGGAAAAAACCTCAATTCTAATAATCCCCTTTTCAAGCAGTTTGTTCTTTGTTTTAATATATAACTCCAAATCTGAAAACACTTTGTAGGCAAAAAACCAGTATATTAAAAACATAAAGGAAAGCAAACATCCTGAAGGTTTTTATTATAATTTTTTTCCTTAAATTATACTTAATTTCATAATTACCAACATGTAATTACTATGGTTACGAATGTGACTTATTAAGTTCACATATTACAATATGATTGCAGTCATGAATGAACTTTCAGGGTAGACTCTGTTGCTCCTGCCTGAAGTGGTGGCTTGCTGAGGCATGGAGCCAGTCTAGCTGCTAGCTGGCCCTGCAAGATGAAGTTCCAGCCTTCCTCCTCCTCACTTTGCACTTCTGAGGCTCACATTTTTCCCCAAATCAAGCTGGTTTACTCACTGAATGGATTGCTAAGAAAGCAAGAAAAAAGGTGAATTTTATTGAATTAATAGAATGTTATATAATTTTTATTTTATCTAATTTTGAATAGGTATATGTGCACTCTATAGATCAATTTACATTACATTATTTATATAATGAAATTTAGAATATGCTAAACTTGCATTAAAATTGTAAGAGTTTGGCACAATGGCAGCTCTCCAGAGTTCAGGATATACTTCATTATCAGCAGAATTTTAGCTTTAATTAATATTTATAAAGGAGTTTGGACATAATGAACTGCAATGCAACTGTAAATGCACTCAAGCACATAAATTTTAAGATGATTTTATTATGGGTTAAATCCTTATGCCTTTAGGAACTTTAGAGGAACTTTGCTCAGTAATTAGCATGTTTATGGTATGGCCTAGTGATATTCCCATAAGTCTCCTGAAAGTGGGCAAGAATTGCAGCATCTGTGTGTGAAATCACACACCCTCTCATGCAGACAGGCAAGGACACAGGCAGCCGGCTCCAAGAATTGGGTCTGTCTAGACATATTTTGGGCACATGGTCAAGACTAGGGTTTTGTCAAGAAAAAGTAGCATTTGATTAAATATGATGTGACAAGAAAGACAGGTTTTCTGAGTTCAGTAAAAGGATTTTGAACATGAAAAATTTGTGTTGCAGCTGTTTAGGGTGTGTTTCTGATCTTTCTGTCTTGGTTTTCTGTCAAGAAAGTATTTAACAAGGAAGTCTTTAATGAGAATAATATGTATTTTTTAAAATACCTTTTTTTCAGTATGTCAGAAAAGTGAATCAGATCACCTTAATTTCACCTTTACAGTCACTCCTTTCACTCACAGAAGCACTGAAAATTGTTCGAGTATAATTTATAGCACCTGGATCCTTAAGAGAGGCATGAATATTCCCTGGAATATCATGAAATAAATTGGAATTACAAACTCAAACTTAATTACGTAAAAGACGTATTGTAGAAATGTTTCTACTTCAGAATCCAAAATGTTCTTCCAGTCCTATTGTTCTATACTTCAGGTTGAAGTATAGTATCCCTGGTAATATCACTACAAATAAACCCTGTAAGAGTGACGCTTTCATTGTTAATATTATTACAAACCTGAATGCAAAGGGTAAATGGTAAATAAAAATAAATCTGTTGAAAGGAGATAAACCAGTATAATTCATTAATTGTTTCTAAGTTTTTAAGGAGATTAGATTTCAGTGAATGTGTACTCTTCAGCTGTAAACTTCATGCAATCATGAGGCGAAGACAGAACACTTCCTAGTGTGCTGTGATATGGAATCCCTGCAAATGATGTCTCCTGAGATTTGAGCCACCTTTCACCATTTTTGTCATTTATTTAGCACTAATTCATGGAAGCTTTCTATGACATCAGCATGGAAGTTGTCCTGTTAAGGATGGGAGGTAGGTAGGTTTCCACTAGCACTTTTAAAAAAACACTATTGGAGGGATGGGAACATTACAAAAAATTATTTTGTGCCTTTATAGCACCTAAGGGAAAGTCATTTAAGCAGTTGATAATGACCAGAATGGGCAGTCTGGTAGTCAATTGGACAAAAGCATGTTCCCCTCCCTCTCCCATCCTGCTGTAGCTTTCAGGAAGATGGTAAATATTGCTGTAACTGGAATTTATTCTTTTGGATAATGGGAACATGATAAAAAGAGGCCATAAAGAAAAAAATTAGAACCTTGCAGGTGTCAAAACAGTAGCAATTACTGGACTTAAAATAATGATAATTTTTAGCTGCACAAAAGAGTTTCTGTTTTTCTCTGCCAAATATTGTGCCTCGCATAGGAATAAAATAGTGATTTTT